>JAJMBP010000077.1:0-28362 GCA_030565345.1 Suhomyces coccinellae
AACCCGGAATCTTTTGATTAGAAGTCAAACGCGTTAACCATTACGCTACGCAGGCGCTCTCTTGACATGCTCTTCGGCTGTTGGGCTCACCTTCTTCAAGTTGTTGGTTTGGTCTTCTTGGTGGGGACCGTCCGGATCGGGACAGTGTGGCCTTTTTGCCGAAGCCTGCCCCCTCTTCCATAACCGAACCGAAATTCCACCTGGGCAAAGCCGTTCGTTAGGAGAGAGAGAGGAGAGAGACAGAGAGAGAGAGAGGGGGGGAAGATGCGAGAGTGCCTAATCCCAAAAGGGCAGCTAGCGATTGTCTGCTGCTGCGGGTGCTGCTTGCTGGAGCTGCAGACACCGGAGATGTCGCATTTTGGGAAGAGTGGTGGCGGTGGTGGTGGTGGTGGTGGTGTTGGTGGGGACAGGCAGACGACACAAGTGGAGCTTGCTGGTATGCCGACACTGGCGCAGTCCTTGGCGCCTGGCTGTTTGTGTCAGCAGGTGTCAGTAGATGTCGGTCGTCGTGGATAGGTGTCTGCAGACGCTAGGGCTGGAAGCGAATTAGACATTACGCATAGGACGGGGAGTTTGTGTCGGGGAGAGATGGAGTAGAGATGGAGAGTAGATGGAGAGTAGATGGAGAAGAGATGAAGGAGATGGAGTGTAGATGAAAAAGAGGTAGTTGATGAAGAGGTAGATGATGAAGAGGTGGTGGACGATGAGATAGTAGAGGAGGATGTTGTTGAAGAGAAGGTAGCAGAAGAAGCATACTCAAGAAACAGCAGTAGAAGACGGTGGACATGAGGGCCGTGAACTGTGATTATACCTATGCCTAGTCCATGGCAATAGTCCCAGTTGCTGCTGCTCTAGAGACCGGGCGTTTAGCACTTTGGACGACGAACATGAGCGTGGTAGTAGTATGGCCTGTGCAGTGACGTGTAGCAGCAACTCTACCAGCTTCTACGTAGAAGCAATCCTACAAGATGGTGAGCAATTGGCTGGTTCTTCTCAACCTTGGTGTGTTCTCCCCTACTGAGTCTCGTGTCTGCCAGGGCCGGGGCTGCGGCTCTCCTTCCCGTGCAGTGTCTGCGTCTGACAGCGCCTGCGTGCGTCTGGATGGTCTGGATGCGTTTGGGTGCGTCTGGGTGCATCTGGGTGCATCTGTGTGCGCCTGTGCGCTTGGAAACCCATTCTTGTTGGGAGTGTCTGACAGATGGTAGCCAGGCCAGCGTGGATTTCCCTCTGGACCACGGAGTGCCGACTGCCCCCACAATAGGGAGCGGCCGGCCCCTGAGCCCGCCTGCCCCGACGCTAGCCCCCTCTAGCCACGCACATTCGCCTCGATCTCCCGCCACCCCACCCGTTCCAAGCAGACACCACCAGGCACAATGTATGTCGATGTCTGTTGGCCGTATTGGCCCGCATGGCCTTGCGTCATATTTTTCGGACATAAAGGCTAGTGTCGGGACATCCTGGAGAGGACCGAAATGGCGAGAAATAAATAGTGAGAACAGAGAATGGGGAAGCAAGCGGCACCGTAATTTGACGGGAAGAAGGCGAGGCAGCAGCCCCACCTTCTCCACGTCGGCCGCTGTCTCTGCTGCCTCTGTTCCGGCGATCGGCGTGGAGTCCAACATTTCGCCCGCCAAATCGGCCGGCCGTGCGCCTACCGACACAGGTCGTGCGCCCGCGCCTCCCGCCGGCTTTGTGTCACAGCCATGGGATTATGTCTGTCTGTCGCTGACAATTACAGGGATTAGTGTCCTTTGGATATATCACCATCTTCATCAGTTCATCTGGTGCCCTTTTGGAGCTTCCCTTCTCTGGCGTTTCCTTCCGTAACTCGACCTGCTTTCCCTGCTCCCCGCCCCTCCCCCTCCCCGAAAACCCGCCCCATTCCCCGTGTCTGGCGCCCGTTTTCGCTGGTGAAATATCCCCCTCTGGAGATCACTCCCACCACCTCCACTAGACTCGCCCTAGCTCCGCCATTCCTGCCTTCGCCGGCCGTCTGCCCGTGCCATTTCCGTTCCACGTCCCTTGTCACGGCAGTCCCGTTGATTTGCCATCGCCAGCTCCCCTGAAAGCCTAGCAAATCAGGCTGATATCTTGCCTCCTTGCCGCTAACTCCCACCCACCACTACAGCGCCACCAATCTACTAATACAGCGTCCCAATAGCTCTATTTCGGCGCTACAACCACCTCCACTATCACCACTACAGCGCACAGTCATCTGAGACCACCATCCCTGTGATCCTTTCCCATTTCCACTCATCCCACCCTTATTTCCACTCCACCCTTACTGCCTCACTTCCACCTCCTTCCTTCCACCTCCCATCATGTTCAACACCAAGATCTTCGAAAACAGCAACCCCTCGCCGTCCAACACGCCGGCCATCAACATCCCCAACGCCGACGGCGGTGCCATGGGTGACTCGGGCGCCGCCGGCGCCAACCCCCAGCCCATCGACATCACGTACCAGCGCCACCAGTCCATCTTCAACAATGGGCGCTTCCGGCGTGAATCCATCGCACACTCCCAGGGCATGGGCGGTGTGTCGTGGGGTTCCGTGACCATCGGCTCGTGGCTCAAGGACGAGGTCATGATGTCGGCCACCTACAACAACAACAACCACGGCCACCACACCAGCAACAACAACAACAGCAACAACCTCAGCGTGCACAACGGCAATCTCATCAACCCTCGCCGTGGCTCCTTCCGCCACAACAACCCGGCAATCTCCATGTCTCCGCCATTGCAAACGTCCTACTTGCCCAACCTCGAGGCCGACTACTGCCGGGACTACAGCTGCTGTGGCGAGTTGTTGCCCACCTTGCATGACTTGTTACGGCACTACGAAGAGGCCCACATCAGCCCGTCGCCGCCGGCTGACAATGCCCCAATGATGAACAACCGTTCCAACAACTTCAACAATATGCATAATGTCATGGAGACCGTGTCCACCACGGACGTATTCTTAAACAACGGGCACCACAACGGCAACTACCACCACAACCAGCCGGCGGCTCAGCTTCTCCAGGGTCATCACCACAACCAGGCTCAGCAACCACCCCACGCCACCCAGCCCACCAACCTCAACTTGCATAACTCCCACTACAACCTCCAGCACCAGACCATCAACCAGACATCCGCCCTCTCCGGGTCGCCAGCCATACCGAACCAACCCACTCACTTCCAGCCAAACCAAATGCATGCCCCCACGCAGGCGGCGCCAGCACAGCTCCAACAGAACCCCACACCAGCTTCCCGCTCTAACACCCCCATGCAAGGTGACGATGAGGATGCCATGTACATCGATGACCCAGCCCGCCACTTGTACGTGATGGAGAACGACGAGCACAAGCCGTTCAAGTGCCCCGTTATCGGGTGTGAAAAGACCTACAAGAACCAGAACGGGTTGAAATACCACAGGTTGCACGGTCACCAGGGCCAGACATTGAAGGAGAACCCCGATGGAACCATCTCCATCATCGACCCCGAGTCGAACACTCCCTACTTGGACGGTGCAGGTATGGAGAAGGACAAGCCCTACCGGTGTGAGGTGTGTGGCAAGCGGTACAAGAACCTCAATGGTTTGAAGTACCATCGTGGCCACACCACCCATTGAGCATGCTTTATTGGTTTCTTTCGTGTTATTATTATTACTATTATTTTTCTCTTGTTTTGTAGTCTATTTAGGCTAATCTATGAAGTCAAAGGGTGTAGAGGACGGTGTATTTCTTGCACGGTCTGTGATTGATAGTACAATAGACAAACCGGGAGGCCGTCGGGGGTATAGAGATATCAAACCAGAGAAGATACTCTAGAATTGCAGAGATACCAGGATTGTGGAATATTCTAGTGACAATAATTCACATGAATAACCATGGTCAGAACGGCGTTACAGATTCAGTTGGAATCCAGGATCAATTGCAAGATCTGGCACACACCACGAACAACCACACGAGGCTCAATTACGCTACAGTTCCCGGATCTTTTGACACAACATGAAGTAACTGGAAATAATCCAATAATTCTCAGAATGCAAAACCAATTACACCTGGTGTAATTCAGCTCACATCCACTCAATTGCAAGAATTCCGACTTCATACCCGGAGAATTGGCCACTTATCTCACCACCACAACCACACCCAAAGCCAGAGTGCAATTATATTATTGACTGGGATGGCTCTACAAAGCACACTATCACTGTCACCCTATCGCATCAACGCCCTTTCCCAATCGGGCCAGACTTTTCACCACCTGAAATTCTGGCATCTCGCTGTCTGTCGCCTCAGTTCCCCTGACTACTTCCACTTTGCATCTCTTGAAGCTGGATGCAGTCGCAGCAGCTCGGTGTTTTCCGGACGGTCCAATGATGTCAAGCTAGTTGGGGGTCGTGAGGTCCAATAATGTCCCCTCGTTCTTCTCCATTAATGTCACATTACCATAGCCAATAATGTCACTTGTGTGCTATTGTCTGCCAGGTGCAGACAATTGCGCAGTTTCCCAGGAAAGCAATTCCCATGCCAATCCGCTTGCAAATCCCAATCGGTGCAAGATAACCTTTTGGTGCAAGTGTACCCGGACAATCTTGACCAGAACAGAAACTTGGACGCAATTGGTAGTGCTCTTTTGCTCACCAGAGTGGCCAGGGGTAATTTTGGTGCAGAGTAGGAACATCCCGACAGAAACAAAATACGCCGAGATTATGTCGGCAGCCCATTTAAGGTTGGCGTGCCAGCTGCATGGTGCGTGATGTACGAGGTTGCAGATATCCAAGGCGGGACGGGAGCGATGGCCCGGGCCTCGGGGACTGGTTCCAGGCACAACCCGGGGTCTGCCCAGTACCTGGCTGGAGGTGGGATTGACAGCTGGCATGTCCTGTGTCCTGGCACGGACCAACTCCAAATGCCACGACGACAAGGTAACTACAAGCCGTGGGCGACGCAGACATCGGTTTGTTCGCTGAAGCGGTGCTCATACGGCATGCATGCTGCAGACACAACGGCCCAAAGTGCCCCGCCACAAGCGACACAGTCGGATCACAGGCATAATTTTCGGTCGAAGCGGGCCCGCCACAAGAGTCAAATAATTACTGCATTGGTCAGGATACCTCCCGGGCTTCGTCCCAGACGGCCGTTCCATCAGAGTGCCCAGGTCGATCTCCCCGGTGGCACAACCCATGGTCCAACCGCATGCAGACACAAAATCTCGAGACATGCGAGCCCCGCGCGGTGGAGGCAGCGCCATGCATAGTCCCGGTTATGTGAGCCCAACTTCCCAATTCATACTACCAACAACACTGACAGCATGGAACATGAGGAACAGGCGCTGCATGGAATGCCCAACACGTTCAATAAGCGAGGGCCCCCCGTCCCCAATCTGGAAACATCAAGAGACAAAGGCCGCATGGTGTTTGTATCGACACGGAATTACCATTACCTTTCTAATTATAACCATGCGCAGACTGCGTCAAGCGTCTGTACCGTGCATAACAGACAAAAATCGGGTACGGTTGGAATACCGAGATTGGATCTGAAAGGTACGAAGCTTTTGAAACTGGGACAGTAGCTCATGAAAATAATGGCAACAGCATAGATTATTTGGAGTTAAATGGTGCAGACAATATTGGTCAACTCCCAATACTAATCTGTGTTAATATTGCCTCCAATGTTGTATAAGGTTCCAAACGAAAGAAGCGGAAAGACAGAGCCGGGCCTTGCTACCCGAAGATAGCAAAGTGCCACGAGCAAAGAGACAACAATTCATAATCTAAGATGCAATATGATGGTATGGATTAATATCAGAGAAAATATAAGTGGATCCTAATTAATGTACCAATTAATTACAGAGTCAACTACGTTCCAGTCCAGAGCAGACTACATTAATGTCGGAGAATTGGATAGTACCAATGCAACAGTTAATTCCAAAGTGCTATAATATGCGTACTTATCATATCAGAAGTCGCCTGTTTTTTGGGCTACAAACACCAGAATGCAAGTGGTGGCCGCATTTTACTGTGGTTGCACCAAGATCGTAGCGAGTTTAGACGTATTAGGTTGCGTTAGACTCTGTTAGGCGGTTTTAATGCTTTGCCATGTTTGGCCAAGCCCGAGCTTCCAGAAGCCTCTGAAATCTGCAGAAGCATTGCGCTGGAGTAGTATCTACCTACAATCCCGGACCACCTATTGGGACAAAGACATTTTCCAAATAGGAAAGGGTCGTTTGTGTTCCATGTGTCAATATTTCCTGCCCGTATAAAAACAATCCCATGTCACATCCGAAGTATGGTATTTTCACAGTTTGTCCCATGTGTGCATTATACAGTTCTGCTGTGCCTGCAGCACGATTATTATTGAATTACTTGTGCACAATCATCATGTGAAATGTCACGGACTTATCCCGCATAACTCCTGGTTGACATGAATACCTGAATCATATCGACATGTAGAGCTAGCAGGTGCCTGAATAGGGGCATATACCTGGAAACGGTATCTACCCGAATAATGCCAGTTTTACCTGATTTCGGTACGTTCATTCCTTTGAAAGCCTTTTCTATTCATGGTGCAAAATCGATGTTGCCCATACAATTCGTCTTGTATTAATTTCATATCAAGGTATTTTACTGTTCCCATGAATACCATGTATCTTACGGTTGCCGATGCATTTAGACATGCTACCCGAACACGGCATCTTCACTATCCAAAAGAGGTTTCTCTATATGAATTCCACACTGTGCAATTGTGTTTGTTGCACTCTGGAAGTTAGAGTTCAGTGGGCAACTTGTGCCTTCTGTTCATTGTAGTCCATTAACATTCAAATTCACGCTACGACTGTTGTAATCTGAAAATTAAGCCGAATCCCAGAATTACAGTTAATCCAATTCTTTCATCCATGCATTTACTTCGTATTCAATTCTTTTATCGTTCCATTTAATTCGTACTGAATTCTTATCCATGCATTTAATTCGTACTGAATAATTCATCTTATTCAATTCATTAACGGTCACATTTTGTCACACCTAAAAGCAGGATGCTAGGAGAACATACCAAGGCTTCTGCTCTCCTTTGAGCCACGAGTTCAAAGAAGCTGCCTGCATAGGGCCAGCCCTCCACACTTACACTGATAAAGCACGATTCCAACCACCCTGAAATTATGGTCCTGCAGACTGGCTATCAACTTTCCACATTCACTACGGTCTACTTCAACACATGAGGATAGACATTACCTTGCCGGTGATTCTAAGCAGAAATGCCGCCTACATCGCGTCCTCGGTGGCCACGCTCATTTTGGTGATTTTTCCGCTCTCGATACTCACCTTTTTGAAGTTCTACGACTCCTTGATCCCTACAGCTTCACGTCCCGTTCCTCTTCATTTCGTCAACAACTTCAACAGCAATGTGATCGACATTCAACATCTCAGGCATTCGGGCTTCTACCACTTCGACCCGCTTCTGGACTACCAAGTGGAAGTCAATTTGGCGCTTCTTTGCGATAAGAATCACCAATCCTCCAAGGTGCCCTACCGCATCCTTCTCGAAACACACACCAAGGACGCCCAGGGGTCCAATTTGGTCAAAGCAGAGGTTTTTAAGTATTCTTTCACCATGAACTGTCATTCGACCAATATTTACAAGACCAAAAACTCCATCATTCCATATAATCTTCGTCATTGGGTGCCTCCTTTGCTTGTCAATGACGACCCTTTTCTCACGGTAAACTTGGACAAATTGGTCGTCAAGGGCAGCGTTCTTCACAAGCACGTGTCTAAGGTTCAGGTGTCCTTGAATGAGCTGTCAAACATCCTCATTGATGATGACAATAGTTTCCTCCAATTTCACATGAAGCACAGTGGTTTCCGATACTACTTGGTCAAGTACTATTATTCGTGCATGATGGTGGGGGTGGCGGTTTTCTGGTCCATAAGCTCGTTTATGTGTCTAGTCGTCAGCTACTCCATACTTTGGAGAAGCTCGAGAGCGTCGGCTACTGATGAAAAGAAAACGCAATAAATATATTTACCTAGGTAGAAATGAAATAAATGTGATGAAAAATGATGATAAATGCTTGTTCCGCTCCAAGTAAAAAAACAGGGGCAATTTTAACTGGCATTCAAGAGCTTAAGCTCATTGGAACCTTCCACTGACATATATGGAATGATCTTTTTGAAGTAATCAAATTCGTTAAAGCTAGATAAATTCAAGTCCTGGTTAAACTGGTCCACTTCAACTCTTCTCTTCAAAAACAACTTGAACTCTTCAATCATAATGTTGATTTCGTTCAAACTCCGTCCCAAATTAACCATGTCGATGATCTGTCTAGAGCCCACTTTCTCAAAGTCATATCCTGAGAAAAGCTTCTCGATATCATCGGTCTTTAAGGTACACGCATCTTCTTGATCTTCGACGTTCACACTTTCCATGAATAGTCCGTCCTCATCGTTGATGTAAAACTTATTATACGGATCATTGTTAACGAAAAAGGAGATCTGAGGAACTTTAGCTCTCGAAGGCATGCAAGTGACATTTGGTCTCGGATAATCTCTCAGAGAAGCACTGAAGAAGTCGTCATATTCTTCCTTCAGAATTTCACGTTGAACTTCGACATTTTTCTGGTTTATCAAATTGTACTTGTGGCTCATGGAATCGTGATCAATGATGATATCAAATTTGTAAACAGGTCTTGAAATATCAGGAGGAAGCCTCAAGAACTCTGGGGGTTGCGTTGGGTTCTTCGATTCTCCAAAAATAGAATCTGCATCAGATAACGAAGACGACGTAGAATCACTGATGGAGGTGGGGCTCGACTTGAACGACATTAAGCTGGGACTTGAAGATCTGGACTTGATTGAGGAATAAGCAGTCGACAAAGAAGTCAAAGAAACCGAATTACGCTTATACTTCAATGGTACATTTTGAACCGTGTTGTTCCTGGCATTGGTAAACTCGTTCTGATTTGAATCTTCTGTGGACAAGTACTTGAAAAACTTTCCGATAGTATTCACCAAAGACTTAGACGATTGTTTTCTAGCAAGGGAACTAGGTTCATTGTTAACTTCGGTCGTTGTAGCCAATGTCGTACAAGTGTAAATTGCTTCGTCGAGAATTTCAAAAGCATGAGTTTTCCTGAGTTCAGTCAGTTTCAAAGACGTAGGAATAATATCAGGACTATCATTTCCCATGTTTGATCCATTCTCCTTCAGATTGATTGGTAAAATGCCAAACTTTCTGTTAACAAGGGGGTTATCTGGACTAAAGTCAAGTAGATAGCTTCCTTTCTTCTCATTATTCAAGACAAATTGATCCAAAACATCAAAAGTTTTATCAAGCTTCATTTGAACGCGACTGGTAATCTCGATCATGGTGGAAGATTGGTAATTGTTGACACCAATTATTCTCCAGACCAAAAACCTTGCATAATAAGATCTCACCATTGGATTCCAATGAATGATAAATCTTTCAAAGGAGGAGTTGGAAATGAACCAGTTGATATAATTTGCCTTGTAACTTTCATCCATGTTTGTTATCCATGCAAGATACGGAGGCGCAGATTTTGTTTCTCCAGTTTCGATTGCAAGTCTCAAGGTGGATAAAGACTCGGGAATCATATCCCAGATATTAAACAAGAAAGAAATATTCTTCAAAGCACTTTGGATATGATCTGTATGGGAAAGCATCATGTACGTACAACTCAACCAGAATTCCCAATCTATGCACAAGGTGGTTGTGTTCATATTGTTGAAGACATGGTTGATAAACTCATACATAATATTCAAGATCAAGCCGCTTTTGTTGGTGTCGTAGACGCTTGTATCCTTGGAAATCCAGACAAATAGCTGGTCCACAACCTTAACAAGAGAATAACTAATCAAATCCTCTTGAACATGGCAAGTAGATGCAGATGAGTGGGTTGAAGTTGATTCCAATGATGCCGTATGAAGTATATCCCGCAAAGTTTTAAAAATCTTGATAATCGAATTATAGTAGACATCACATTGCTTATTATTGAGGCCAGGAATGAACAGGGGAGAAGTGGCCGGGCTAGAACTCAGTGAGGTCGGAGCGGATGTATTAACTTTGAATTGTTGGGAGGGAACCTTGTTTATAGGATTGTTAGATATTCTGGTAATGGATACTTGGAATATCTGAAGAATGTGACTCAAGATGACATTGAATCCAGGACAGCACATGAGAACGGCTTCGCTGGAAGCAGCATCGAATATATCAATATTCTGCGCCAAGAGCTTCTGCAAGATAGAGATGTAATGTCTGAAAAACGAATTGAACACATTGCTATCGCAATTGCACCAACGACGCACCCAGCCACCATTGGGGTCTTTAATCCCCTCGACTGGGTGTGCAGGAGGAGGTACGCAATTGAGAAAGCTCGCCTGTTTCTTGGAAGCGACCTTGATGCCCTTGAAGTCAATTAAATAATGCAAATGTTGAGGAAATGCCAGTTTGAGCTGAGCTGTGAACTCAGTGTGCGACACAGGGATGATAGACCTGGTGGACTCAAACGGCGATTGTTTCACGTTGAGAAGGAAAAGTAAAGCATTACTGACGTTCGGAAGGACGAAGAACGAATATGCAAAGATCTTACCCACAAAAGCAGAGACCGAGAGGGAGAACGTCTTCATGTTGGTCATTTTGTCGATGCAGAATTCCAACGTCGACTTGAGGAGCTGGGTGTACTGGTTGTAGAAGTCCTGGTCGACCATGTCCCAATCTTCGAGGGACACGATACGTGAAATGCCCTCGAGATATGCGTTTCGGTCGCTGGCCGGAATGGTGCAGTGGGCTTCCAGAGGGTTTGGTGATGATGGAGCAGAGCTGCTGGTTACGGGGCCGGCCACATTGAGATTGGCCAAGAGCGAGGTCCACCACTTAATCAAAATGGCAGCCACCACACTAGCCAAGCTCTTGTAGACCTTGGAATGGCGAGGAAAGTAACAGGCCAACTTGTGGCCCGAGCGGAGAAACGGCAATAACGAGGTCCGGAGGAGATTACTCTTGAACACGCCGGCGTTCTTGGAGGTATTGAACTTCTTGGAGTTGAAGCGGTTGAGCTCCAACTCCAAATGCTTGTACTGCTTGAGGAGGGATTTGATGAGATGGTCGTTTTCGGGGGAGTGGGGTTCTTCGGCCGGGGGAGGGGCCCTTTCGACGGCCGGGGCCGGCGACGTGGAGGTGATAGTGGCTGTAGGGCTCATGGTTTCGTCGGAAGGGAACTTTCGGCGGAGGGAGGCGGCACGGAGGACCTTGGACATGAGCGAAGGACTATGGTACGGGGCCTATTATGATATTATGGAGCCTATGTTGGATAGGACGTGAACGGGCTTATGATGGATAGGATTGCAGGGGTTATTAGGGACAGGGCGAAATGGAACTGATGGGCCTGTGATGAAGGGATGGAAGTAGCGGACGTGATGGGGAGCAAATGGGAGCGAACGGGATAGGTCGGGAACGAGGGGGATTAGTAGGGAGCGGGCACCACGAGCAATGTGGGTGTTTGGGAAGGGCTAGTATGGTTCTCTTTGATGGAGTGACACTTGACGCTAGCAGAAAGAGAAGCGACTAGCAATCTATGATTTTCACCAGAGCCAGGGACTAACACCCGTTTCAGGACGATCACCAGGGTCAGGACGATCACCAGGGTCAGTGACTATACCAGAAAGCAGAGTTGTCACCAAGAAGAAGTGAGTATCACCAGCGCCAGGATTCGGGATCAGTATCAGGACTTCCGGTAATTAGTGAGCAGGAAACGTGCCGAGTCCATGCACCAACGCACCAGTCAAAGAACACGGAGTAGGAGCAATTCCTTGGTGTTGAAGACAATAGAGCGCTTGCGAAAACAGGCGCCACACACACCGAGGACGAACAGGCAAGAACAAGAGACTAGGCGGGACAAGTCGTAACAACAAGACAAACAATCAAGACAAACAATCCAGGCAGACGGGGCCAGTTTAAGGGGCCGATACGCAGCGAGACTCCAGGGCGAGGGAAGAGAAAGAGCACACAACAGGAAAGAAAAGTGGTGGGTACAAGAACGGAACACGGACACTCCGATGGAGGTGTGAAACACGCCAAAGGGCTGCAACCTCAAAGCGGAAGAACGAACAAACAGGATGTTTCACTGAGCCACGGGCGTTGTTCGTCTAACCATTGCTATGCGGAAGACGTTCGATTATGTCATGGGCGGAGCTGATAACCGGAATGTAGGGACGTAGCGAGAAACAGAGAGAGGAAAAGAGGTAGACAGGGAGGACGAGACTGAGAGATACAGAGAGAGAGTTAGAGATAAAGAGGTAGTTGTGAGGAGAGGGAGAGGTGGACGAGGTAGAAGAGGCAGTAGGAAGGAGCTTGTGGAGGCTGGGTGTATATTTAGAACGCCTGGTATGTGTCTGGGGTCGCTATTGTGGTGTCTCCTTGTGTGGAGATCCAGGGAGGTTCCGGCGAGACCAGCAGATCTGGCGGCAGGGCGCGGGACTCAGTACCAGAGTCTGCGAAAGGTAAAGGTAATTAATTAGGGCTATGAATAGGCACGAATGGATGGGTCGGAGAAGGCGATGCACGAGCTCCTTGGACAGCAACTACCCTGGCCCATGGACTCGTGCGGCCGTCTCTTGCAATAGAGCAACACACAGCGGAGGAGTTCTTCTTTCTTGCATCTGGAAAATTACTCTCCTGGAACTTTTCAGCCGTAGCTTCCGCCGAAAGCTAGGGCGGAGAAAGTGGTGGGGTATGAGATGCCATGACTACGGAGTATTAGAGGGAATAAGGAGCCAGATCAGATTAAGGAGCTAGATCGGATTAAGGAGCCAGATAAGAATAAGGAGCCAGATCAAAATAGGAAAATAGGCAGAGCGATCAAAAGACAGACAGAAGTAGAGGCAGAGAAGAAATAGAGGCAGCCGAGGCAGAGTAGAAATCGAAGCAGAAGCAGCGACAGAGCATAAATGGCAGGAACATGACAGTTTGCGGATTGCGGTTCTAAGCCAGCCGAAGCCTCTGAGCCTGGCAATGCAATTAATTTGGAGAATTGGGCTTTGAGGCATTTGATCGGTGCATCTTTTAGGAAATTGGATTTTGAGGCAATTGGATGTTGAGGCAATAGATTGATTCTGGTGAGTGTGACTTTGAGCATGGGGCTTGTCCAGAAAGTGGCCGGGCCATTTAGCCGCCCATGATTGGCGATTTGGAGTGTTTCACGGTGTGGGGTGAAGGTCCCTCGAGTAGTTCCACCTGCACAAGTTGTACACACTGTGCTATTTTTGGCGATATCTTTCACCTCTTCTTACTCTCCAACCACGGCCTGGCGCTCTCTTGCTCGAAATATACATATTCCCCCACTGTTGGGGCAGGGGGCCCAGACCCTTCGTTTTAGCTTCTGGTTAAAGTTAAACTTTTTCTACACCCAGGGTGAAAAATTGTCCACCTCCAGAGAAAAATCCGCTAGGGCCCTGAATGGCCCGAAATTTCAGCTCTTCGGCCCACAGATTTGTGTAACGGCTCCTTATTCTGCCCTGTACCAATCACTGCTCGTATCCGGCATTTCTCTTGTGCTTTTTTCACCTCTGGTTTGGTCTCCCTGCTGCCCAGTGCCTCCTGACTTACCGAACCTCAAGATTCCAGCAACTTCTCGGAACTCGGAATGGAACAGGGCTCACTGTTTCTGTGCGTCCGGGTGCCTTAATTTCCCGTAAGGTGCTGCACTTCGAATAGGGCTTAAATGTTATGCCGATCAATTAGACAATACTTCAGATCTCATGTCAAGAGGTCTTTGTGCGCAGTTGCGTTATGACGTCTTGACAAATAGATCATGCGGAGCTCAGGAAAACGGCCCCTTCCGTTTCAGTGGAGATTGCGTCCTCCCAGATCGAAATCTGGAGAACCAAAGCCTGGGCTCTCGGTTTGCGTCAAAGCAGTATACTTCCATCTTCATTGGGTAAATGAAGCGCATTTGACATGGAATAATATTCAGGATCGACACTAAAGACTAGAACAGATTTTCGAGAATAAAGGAAGAACGTGTTTCACACCGGCTTATGCGTTTGGAGCATCTAAGGAGTGTCGCTGCTGCAACTGGTGCTGTAGCTGCTATGTCGCTATTGAAATGGAGAAGTTGCACCAAATTTCACTTAATTTTTTGGGGCTGAAATTGCACCACAGCAATCGTTCCCTGAATAGTATCTGAGACAATTGCGGTTTTCATGAGTATTGAAGTATGGATCCATACTTCCTTGAACTGTTTCCATTTTTCATTCGCAGTTTAACACTTTACTCGGACTTGGAGATCTTCTCTAGAATCGATGCAATTCATCAGAACCAGCTATGAGAAGCTTTGTTCTGTTCTAATTTCTTCGTCTTTCTGGTGTTTAAAGAGGATATGCTATTAATTATTCACAAAATTAAGGTGGGTTCTTATATATACTAACTACTCCTTTTCGGCTTCCTTATTCTTCTTTTCCTCTTCGTAGGCTTGGACTTGAGCGAGTAATTCCTTCTTGTGCTCCATGGTCTTCTGAAGAACGGTACTGCTGATTTGCAACTTGTTTTCAGCCTTCTCAAGTTGCTCCTTCAAGCTCTCAAATTCAGATTGGTCGACTCCGTTCTGTTCTTTCTTCTTGAGATCCTCAACTTCAGCAGATTTGGCATCAAGTTCTTTTTGAAGTTGTTCAATTGAGCCAACCTTCTCGTTAAGTTCTTTCAATTGAGTCTCTTGAGAGGCATTGGACTTCTTTACTTCTTCAAGCTCCTTTAATTGGGCTTCCTTTTCTGCAATAGACTTCTCGAGCTCCTTTAACTTCGATTCATACTCAGTTGAAGTCTTCTGAACTGACTCAAGTTCTTTCAATTGGGAATCCTTGTCAGTAGCTGCCTTCTTGAGCGTTTCGATAGTGTTCTCATTATCAGAAACAGTTTTGACGAGTTCTTTCAACTCGGCTTCTTGAGATGCAAAGGACTTCTGAAGGTCGTCGAACTCATTTAATTGAGTCTTTTGCTCCTCAATAGTCTTCTTGAAACTTTCAAGGTCTTTCAATTGGGAGTCCTTTTCAACGACGGATTTCTTGAGCTCGTCAAATTCCTTCAATTGAGATGCTTGGTTGGCAGAAGCCTTCTTAAGCTCTTCGAGTTCCTTTAATTGAGAAGCTTGCTCTGCAGAAGCCTTCTTAAGCTCTTCGAGTTCCTTCAATTGGGAGGCTTGCTCTGCAGAAGTCTTCTTAAGCTCGTCAAATTCCTTCAATTTGGCGTCCTGTTCGGAAATGGTCTTCTTAAGGACATCGACCTCCTTCAATTGTTCATTCTGAGATTCAACGGTCGTCTTGAGAGCTTCAACTTCTTTCAATTGGGATTTCTGGTCCTCGACAGTCTTTTTCAATGCATCAACTTCGACTAACTTGGCATCCTTCTCCTCCAAGCTCTTTTGAAGAGACTCCTTCTCCTTCAATTGGGTCTCTTGCTCGGCGATGGTTTTCTTTGTTTCTTCAAGTTCCTTGGATTGTTCCAAGGACTTACTTTCCAACTCCGAAATTCTAGCTTGGTCCTTTTCAGCATGCGCGAGCTTGGCTTGGATCTCCTTGTTGAGATCTTGAAGCTTGGCCAATTCCTCTGCCTGTGTCTTCTTGGACTCTTGGAGGTTCTCCAATTCCTTCAATGCAGATTCGTTTTCCTGAATGATTTTTTCGGCTTCCTTGAGCTTGGATTCGTGAGACTTAGAAGCCTCTTCAATTTCGGACTTGTGCTTGGCATCTGAGGATTCCAATGCAGCATTCAATTCCTTTTCGGATTGTTGCAATTTGGTGACGTTTGTTTCCAAAGAAGCAATGGCCTCGTTCTTGGAAACAAGAGAGCTTTCCAATTGCTCGACCTTGGAGATCAACTCCTTCGATTTGGATTCGAAGTCGGCTTGAGCAGCTTGCAAGGAGGAGTTTTGCTCCTTCAATGCGGTTTGGTCGGAGGAGGTTTTCTCAAGCTCTAATTGGGTGCTGGCCAATTTGGACTTGACGGATTCCAACTCCTTTGTGGCGGACACCAGGTCGGTCTGGGAGGCCTCGTGCTGCTTGGTGGCTTCAACCAACAGCTTTTCCAAAGTAATGACCTTCTTCTTCAACTCGCCCGACTGCTTAATCTCCTTGTCGAGAAGTAATTTTTCAGAGTTGGCCCGGGTGTCGAGGTCGCTGTAGACCTGGTTCAAGGCATCGATCTCCTTCTGCAAGTTTTTCACCTTGACCAACAACGAGTCGACCTCAGAGCCTTTGTCAGCCAAGGCTCTTTCGACCATGGCGTTCAGGCGAAGCTCCCATTCGCGAACTGAGGCTTCCAAATCAGACTTGGACTTGTCCAAGTCCGAGTTCAAGCCCTCCAAGGTGGTCTTGGATGCTCCAAGCTCCGTCTTCATTGACTGCAACTGCTTCTCCAATTCGGATTTGCATCCAGTCAATTCGGCCCGCAGCTTGTCCAATTCGGTGATCTTGGCATTCAACTTCTTGATCTGGGCAGCGTATGCCTTGTCGTTGACCTGCTTGTACGACTCTGACTCCAGGGTGAGTTTTTCCAAGGCCGAAGACTTGGAGTTAAGCGCCTTGGTTAAGTCGGTGATCTGGTCGTTCAACTCTTTGGCCAACTTGTCATACTCTGCGGTTTTGGTGTGATACAATTGGTAGGACACGGCTGACGAGACGCAGCCAGCGACGGCGATATAGTTTGCAATGGCCATTGGGGAGGAACACGTAGCAGAGACGGTTCAAGCATTAAGACGAGGTGTGTGTCACGTGCTGGGACCCTATACTCATCGGCTGCGCTCACGTGACAACAGGAGACGAGAGGATAGCGTGACACATGTCATGAGACGAGAGGTACATGCAGGGGATGAAAGGAGGCACCCATGTTGATGCAGCTGCTGCAGCTGGGCGTAAATATAGTATAAGGGGGACTGCGTGCTGTAGAAGGGGTTCCTATGGCTCCGGGCATAAGTCGTGGAAGATGTGAGTCACGTGACATGTAACACGTGACCAAACAAGCGAATCGCCAGATCGGGGCTTAGGCCACGTGACACTTCAGAATACGAGCAGCGCGTCATGTGACCGCTAATATCACATGGAAACGGGATCAGGCCCAAACCGTTGGGTCTGGCCACGTGACCAGTACCCGAGCCCGCTGCTGCATCGGCTACACAAGGGAAGTCACGTGCGCCATCCCATCCCGCCATACCTGGGCATTGGCACCACCACAGGCTACCAGAGAAGAAAACCGGCCACTCTACTAGTCCCCATTACAAGCCCAGCCCGAGATCACGTGGCAAGAACACGGCAACGGGGCTCAGCCGGCAGTTGAGATAGCCCGGATCACGTGATACCCCGCCCACATGACCCGCCTGTTATCTGTCTCGTGACCGCTCGCCCAATACAAAAGCGGCCTATCTACCACTTTTCTCCATTCTACACTACACACCTCCATGGAATTCACCCCAGCCTACTCCGTGGGCGACCGGCATGGCGCCCGAGTTCCGGGGGCCAGCGCCTCGGCCGCCTCAGCACAACAAGCACAGTCCCGTTCCCGGTCCCGGTCTCGATCCCGGTCCAGAAAACCCACCGGGTCTCGTTCCAACTCTGCTTCACGCCGTCCCTCTTTCTCCTCCAACAAACGCTCCCTCTCGGCCGCCTCCCTCACCAAGCTCACCATCACCCCCACGTCCATCGATGCCGACAAGTCCATCCCCACCGTCTCCGCCACCTTGGACAACTCGTTGCCCCTCGATTTCCTCAAGCAGGAGTTGATCGCCTTGATCAAGGCGCTCAAGATCTCCAAGTGGCACAAGCGCCAGCTCACCATCGCCAACATGACCGTGGCCAGAATCTCCGGTGCCCTCACCAACTCCATCTACCAGCTCCTGTACGCCGACCCCCAGCAGCACCTCCGGCTCCCTTCGTTGCTCCTCCGCGTCTACGGAAAGAACGTCGACTCGATCATCGACCGTGACCTGGAGCTCGAGATCCTCATCAAGTTGTCCCAGAAGCGCATCGGACCCCGTCTCCTCGGTATTTTCGGCAATGGCCGCTTCGAGCAGTTCTTGGAGGGCTACAACACCTTGACCAAGCTGCACATCCGCGACGAGGTCATCTCGCAGATCTTGGGCCGCAGAATGAAAGACTTGCACTACAAGATCGAGTTGGACCCCAAAGACACCTCCAGCCCCTTGCCCATGGCATGGAAGCTCATCTACAAGTGGTTGGACCTCTTTGAGGCCGACTACTTGCCTGGGTACCGCGCGAAGGACTTCGATACCAAGGAGGTGTTCCTCGTAGACTTTGCCCGCTTCAAGCAGCTCATCGAGACGTACCGCGCGTGGTTGTTCGACAAATACGATGACAAGGACTTTGCCGCCAACTACAAGTTCTGCCACAACGACACCCAATACGGAAACTTGTTGTTGCACGAGTCGTTCGACGCCAACGAGGTCGTGGTGGACACCAAGGATCCCGTCTCCGATGAGAAGACCGCCATCATGTCCACCTCCAGCAAGAGGGACAACCACTTGGTGGTGATCGACTTTGAGTACTCGGGCCCCAACTTCCCTGCATTCGACTTGGTCAACCACTTCTCCGAGTGGATGTCCGACTACCATAACCCGGAAAAGTCCTACTACATCCACGAGGACAAGTTCCCCAACCAAGTGCAACAATTGAATTTGCTCAAGTCATACGTGGAATACGAATTCCAATACCCCTCTGCATCCTTGAAGGGCACCAAGTCCCCTGAACAGCACCTCTCTGATACCTCGGACGCCGCCGATTTGATCCAGTACGAGATCAAGAAGCTCTACAACGAGTGTATCTACTGGCGTTGTACAGTACAAATATATTGGTGTCTCTGGGGCTTGATCCAGAACGGTCCCTTGAAGTCTAGCCCCGCATCTCCTCCCCACATCATCCCCAACAAGTCTGAAGTCGGTGTCGATAGCACGTACAACATCATCACTGGTATTGAGGCAGTGGCTTTGGATGACAACGAAGCTGTGGAAGAAGCCATCACTTCTTCCGATGACGACTTCGACTACTTAAAATACTCACAGCAAAAGTGTGCTCTCATCATGGCCGACATGATTAGTTTGGACTTGGTTGAGAAGCTGGAAGTGGATGAAAAGTATTGGGATATGCTCAAATTCTTGGACACCAAGCTCTACGAGTTGTAAGCTTGGGATGTTGTAATATGTCATTATTAGCCAGGATCAGTAGAGGATCCTGAATTATTTATCCATTGGATGTAAAACTAAATAGAAAAGTAGAAAAAAAATTGAAAACCACCAAAAGTAGACGGTAGTCATGGAACTCTTGGGATCCAGGTGTAGTGAATGTTACAGTCGTCACAGAACGGCAATTTGCACCAAAAACCGTGGCAGTGAATTCAATCTACAAGTAAAATTATCCTCGGGCCTTCGAAGCTAGACATACCGACCTCTAATCGACAAGATAATGATATTTATTGTAAAAGCACCTATTCAGATTTAGCAGCCACAAGTATACAGTTTAATTTTCCCGAGATACATCGAACCAATCTGGTCTTATCCTGGGTATCCAAATATTTTTCACTGAGTCATTTCTAGGGCTTTTCAAATCAACTAAAAAAGTTAATTGCAAAGACTGTCGGGAAATTTCAAGAAAGACAGTGCAAAGAATCTCGGATCAATTTCAACTCAGGAAATCAAGACAGCCTCCATTTTCGATCCATTTCACCTCATTCGGATCAAAGCGAATCATTCCTCGGTATTCATACTGACTATACTATCTCAATTATCGATACACTAAGAAGCATCTCCCACGCCACCCAACGCTCCTACCTGCCAATTGCCCCATAATTCTATCAACAAACTCCAAGAGCCCATAAGGACTCAATATCTCCTCCCATAGCCCAATTGCCCTAATTCTGCCTCCACTCCGCTTCCATCACTCGCACCTCGGGCTTATCTTTTTTGCTATCCCAAAACTTCCCCAGAATCCACATGCTTTCTTTCAGGACCCAAGGCTACAACGGCTACGCCATCCAGTACTCGCCCTACTTCGACAACAAGCTTGCGGTGGCCACGGCCGCCAACTACGGCTTGGTCGGAAACGGCCGTCTCTTCATCCTCGACATCGAGCCCTCGGGAAATATGTCCAACGCCATCTCGTGGGAGACCCAGGACGGGCTCTTCGACGTAGCCTGGAGTGAGGTGCACGAGAACCAGGTCGTGACCGCCAGCGGCGACGGCTCCATCAAGCTCTTCGACTTGACAGTGGGCCAGTTCCCGGTGATGAACTGGAAAGAGCACTCACGGGAGGTGTTTTCCGTCAATTGGAACTTGGTGGACAAGACCAGCTTCGTTTCCGCCAGTTGGGACGGAACCATGAAGATCTGGACTCCTCAGCGCCAACAATCGATTTTGACGCTCAATCCTGGCACCACTGACTTCACCACCAAGACCTCGCCCGTGCCCGACACTGCCAAACCGCCCATGTCCCACCAGCCCCAGCACCAGGGCGTCAACACCGCCCAATGCATCTACTCGGTGTCCTTCTCGCCACATTCTCCCTCCACCTTGGTCAGCTGCAACGGATCACTGCACGTCCAGGTGTGGGACATCCGTCAGCCCCATATGCTCCAGATCGACTTCGTGGCCCACGGTGGCATGGAGGCATTGTCCTGCGACTGGAACAAATACCGATCCACCATCATTGCGTCGGCAGGTACCGACAAGTCGGTACGGGTATGGGACTTGCGCATGTTGACCAAGATCGACCAGCCCCTGTCACAGGCACCCATGCCTGCCTACCACATTCGCGGACCCACGCCATTGAACCAGCTCTTGGGCCACGAGTTTGCGGTTAGAAAGGTCCAATGGTCGCCCCATGACTCACAGGAGCTTCTCAGTACATCATACGATATGACCGCCCGCGTGTGGCGGGACGAGGCCCACGACAGGGCCCGGTTCTTGAATCTGAATCACGGTGGATGCAAGGGCGTCATGGGCGCCCACAAGGAGTTCGTGATTGGGTGCGACTACAGCTTGTGGGGCGAGCCAGGATGGGTGGCCACCGTTGGGTGGGACGAGATGGTGCACGTATGGGACTCCAAGAGGTTGTAACTTGGTTGTTAAGAAAATGCATTGTGCTGAAAATTGCAGAAACCTTGAAAGGTGGTAATCACAGAATATCGCCTTGCCATTAACTCTGCGTACTTGTGCCTGGCAATTGCCTTGAAGTATTGGTAAATTACCAGAGTTACCTTGTGTCGACATTGTGGGACTTCGGAGTTAAGTCAAAAAAATTATAAAACTTCTGGCTGTTTTTGTTCTACATCATGGATATACTAATTCATGATGCTTGGAGACTTCTAGTTGTTGAGGCACGTTCGATTCTGGCAATAATCATTTTTCTAAGCACCCAAGATTCTGGCCAAGCCCCATACTTGGACTGTTCAAATTCAACTAACGTTGATTTATTTAATATGACCTGATCTACGGGTCGGTCCCTTTGGGAAACGGATACCATTACCACAATCAGTGGCATCCATGCTTTTTAATAGAATTGGTAAATCCATAGTTTCGTGGAAATATAGGCCTTGTAGTGGAGAACATCGGTACCTCAAGATTAGATATATGCAGTTGATGCCTGTTCTGTGAAATGATGTATCGATAGGAACAGAAAAGGACTAGAAAAGACCAAATGATGCTGAGGAGTAATATTTAGTTCAATCTCGTCCCTGCTTCTAGAAATTCTACAGCTACCGCTTTATACTTCTTAGGCTGCGAAGCTTTAAAATATCAATTGGTCGAATATCACTACGAGCCCTTTTTTAGTAAACTCGGCGAATATTCAAGACGAATCTACCTAGTGAGAGCAGTCCGTAGTAAGTAGACGCTGAAATAAAAGGTCTTATGAAACAGTTCTGCCTAAACAACTTCACGCCCCGAGAAAACTAAAATTTAAGACTACAGCTACTTATTATGTATCTGGCTCGTGATCAAACCGTTTTCCTAATTGGTTCGATGTCAAGTGAATCGGTAACACTGTAAATTAAGATTCATAATTCTGCTTGAAGTATCATTTCCTAAACTATCCAAATTGAAGAATTTGAGGGAATAGGTCTAAAAGTCTATTCTTCCTTCCAACCTTTGAACCAATTGGAATTTCGCCGATTCTAATTTCCCAATTCTCTTTCTCTTCTGCATTTATCACAAAAGCCGCAATCACAACACCGGAGAGACAACCAAGAACCTTCAAAGGGACACATCGATCTTGCAGTAACCTGTATAGTTTTCTAGATATTGTAGACTATTCAGTGCCACTGACTCTATTGGTTAGATATACACTATGGGCTCCAATTCTGAGTCTCACTTCCTCTCTGGGAAAATCTGTTCAATTTGACATCTCCTTCTACACAATCCCTGGATAGTGTCGATTATCTTCGGCATCTAACTATTGTCACTAAACATTAGTTGATTGTTGAAAATAACCCGTTCAGGAGGCATATATTGCCATTGCCTATTTGGATGGAATATTCTCGCCGACTGCAAACAAGTTCCACAATAGTCTTCCTTGTTCAGCCCAGTTGTGCTTCTCACGCCCGGCTATTATACATTGTATGGGCTAACTTTCTGTCTAAAGTCACTTCACAGTAAATGGATTGCAATTGTAGTGGGCCAATTATGGCCAAGTCCACAAAACTGGGCTACTTCACACAGATAAATTGACATCTCATTACCATGCCAAGCCTACAGAACTCTCAAGGGCTTTAACGGCCCATTCTCCAAAAAGAGTTTCATGACAGGAGATTTACAGGTTGTGAATCTGGTGTCAATAGACACACTCATTGACGTTGCTGTGGAATGATGTCACGATTACTGGAGCGGCGCTCACTGTCAAGTTGGAGTGAACGAAAATGCCAAACAACAGCTATGACAGTTCATAAACCAGTTCCTGAAGCAATTGGAGGGAAGGTGTATATGTAGATCGTAGAAGTAGAAGTGAAGTGTGGTCGTTTCTCTGAAAATAATGTAGCCACGCTGTGGTTAAGGAGATAATATCCCACAACTCATTTAGCGTATTTACGGTATTTTATACACTGAGTTGGTCTTCTGCGATCTCCAGGTTTTTAATGCGATCAAATTATATACATTGATCTGAAATAGGGGAACATAACTAGTGCAGTCAATGCACGGAGGGCATGGCTACTGGCATGTTGACGCAGGAGGGAAAGCAACGGTGTCCCGGAAAGCTTGGAACGGGGCCTGCAGTTGGTATAGGTCACGTGCTCCGAGGCACGTGACAGTCCCGATCCAGCAATTCCATCACATCCCATTTGCACCCACCTTCCCAATCCTCCCCAACCGTAAACAAACACCGGCCTCCATGCACTTCATGCATTTCATTTATCCATTATCCCTTTTGGGACCTCTGTGTCTCACCCAGCGTCTACCTATATAAGATGTCCCTTTCCCTCCTTTCCGACTCCTGACCCTTCCCCTTCATCCCCATGTCCGACTCCGTGTCTATACTCAACTTGGAGTATAGTTTTGTCAACGAGCCCTTGGGCATCGCCTTCTTCCTGTCCAACTCCGGATTCTGGAGCGAGTATGTGTCGGAACAGGGCACCTACCGAGTGATGGACAACTACACCCCAGTCCACACTGTGGCCTCTTCCATCAACGCGGTTCTGTTGGATGCAAACAACTACGTCAGCGTGACCAAACCGCAATTGAGCAGCCAGTTGATCGGCGTGTCGGTCCACGGAACCCAGGCGTTTGTGGGTGCTGCCAGAGCCCAGCTCTTGCAGGCGTACACGCAGATCCACTACAAGAGCATCGCCATCTCCAAGGACGAGTTCATGGCCATCAACGAGAAGTTCACCCTCCACCTCATGGACATTTGCAGGCAATACCGCGTGGAGATGGTGATCAACGACCACAGCATCGACGGCTCCGCCAAGGGCTACTTCATCCACATCTTCGGCGATCAGGACGGCATCACCATCTCCGAACCCGCCATGCGTATCTTGGTGGGCTCCGTCCTCAACGGCGACTTTGTCGATTCCCTCAACACCCCCTTGTCGTTGCTTCCATTGTTGGGAGGTGTGGACTTGTTCAACTTCAACCAGATTGCAAAACAGACCAACTCCAACCTCTACATTCCCGACTTGATGCCCAACCTCTTCAATTCGTTTGTGTTGCGCTCCAACGCCAGCCTCAAGGTGTGGATCACCTCCAAAACCATTCCCCAGATCCTCTTGACCAAGCACATCCTCAACAAGTTGATCTCGGACCAGGCTGCGACGCCGCTTGTGGTTAAAGAGATCGACGCCACAAAGGACCGTCTCGACTCGCTTGTTCTCTTCAACCAAACTGACATCTTGAACATCATGTTCAAGCACGGCGTCTTTGTCCAGCTTCCTAGCTTAGGTGAGGCCGGTGCCTTCAAGATATCCGTACAAGGCTCTTCTCAAGAATGTGTCGCTGATGCAATCAACGAGATCAATTTGTTGCTCACGTCATACTATACCCTTTCGTTGTCATCGAAGTCCAAAATCAACGAGTCCTTCTTGTTCAGACTCGTGCAATTGAGAAAAACCTGTGTACTCACTTCCAATCGCCATGGCGTTGAAATCACAGGTCAAAGTGCCGAAGTGAGACAAATCTTGGCCCACTTGGCCACTTCCAACACTCCTGACTTCTGTGGTGCCACATTGAGATTGGAGCTTGATGTTAACCAAAGGGATTTCATCAGTGGAAAGAAAAACGGAAAATTGATCAAAATCTTGAACCTGTTGAATCAGGTTCCAACCATCAAGTTTAAGCCATACAATGAATACAATTTCTACATTGATATCGAAATTTCCGAAGGAGTCGAATTTTCGGTGTTACAAAAGGCAATTGATTTGATTGAGTTGGAGTTACCTGCTGAATTGCAATTCAACATCCCCGAAGTCTTCCACAAGTCTATTATTGGAAACGGGGGCTCTATCATCCAATCCATCATGAAGAAATATAACGTATTCATTAAGTTTTCCAGTACAAATGAGGTCATTGGTGACGGTTATTCATTCAAAAGATACAACAACGTTTTGATCAGATGTCCTAGAAAGAACTCCAAGAACATCAACTTGGTAAAGTACGAAATCGACCAGTTAGTGTTCCAATGTTGGAATAATGGTGCGGGAACTGGAATCTTATCATGCTCCAACTCCACTATCTACCATACTGTCAAATTCCAATTGTTGAAAAGTCATTACTTATTATTGATTAATAATAACAGACTTAAGCATCTCACCTCATTAGAGTCCACGAACAACTCTTTTATCGACTTCCCAACTTCTATCGAACACTTCGGTAACAAGAACGAGCTCACTGTGGAAATAAAGGGTTCCGAATTGAAGTCCAGACAATGCTTCAAGCAATTGTGTACCATTTTCCCAAAGAATTTCGAATTCAAGATCACCTTCATGCCAGGAAAGTATTCCGAGAACTTTGGCAAATCGAACCAAACTGAATTTTTTAACAGAATTGTCATTCCTTTCAAGGTTTTGTTAGGCATTGAATTAATAGTCAACGAATATCCTACGGTTCATGGCACGAGAGGAGACTATCACCAGATCATGCTTAGTTACTTTGACGAAGAAAAGTTGCACACTGCTATTCAAGACTTGACGACGTACTTGAGAGAGAAGGGATTCATGATCCTTGAAAAGAAGGCATTTGAATTCGATCCATTGCTTGAGTATGTGTCGGCAGAAACTACTCTGCCTGTTAAGCCTTTGTCATCCATCACGAATCTGGTGCTCAACAGCCCAGTTCGTGCAAACAAGAAAAATTCTCCAAGAAAGGCTAGTCCCAAAAAGTCCCCTAGAAAGCAGGGACCTCCACCCAAGTTTGGGTTCAATACCATGCTCCTTGATGGCGCAGGCTTCAATGTCCAGGGCATGGGCAATGTTCCAGTTTTGCATAGCTAGATGTATTATACGATTTATGAGTACTGGGTGTAGAGTGCCCTTCAAATACCAAAGTTGAGGGCAGTTCGTTAATATTGAGTTATGAAGGTAAATATCGTAAAAAGTGATCGATGTGGATCGATTTCTGCTATCGTGAAAGTCAATCGTTATGGATAGTCCGAATATATGTGAGCTGGACTTGGAAGCGCGATGTCAGTGGGAGAGGGTAACTGTGATGACGCCAGAGAATTTGGTGAAAAATCAACCAGCCATGACGTAACACCCTATTCTCGCCTGGAGAAGTCAAGATCAACGGGTTTATGGTCAATGATAGGCATGGTAACTTTTCTCATGATCCAAGCTTGAGAGTCTAGTAGTGACCATGGTGGTGCTTTGTGTCGGAGAAGGGGTTTTCGTCGTTGGCGTATTCCGTGCTCTGCACGGGATGGTAGCCCAGATTGGAGACGAAGTACGCCTGCTGTGGCTGGCTGGTGGGAGCAACGCCCCGGTGCTGGTACATGGGAGGAGGCACTGGCGCGTACATGTTGGGGTTCAGGTACGCGTTGTTAGGGGGCTCTGCGTATTTCCTGCTATTGGCCGAATGGCAGCAGCAGCAGCAGAGGGCCTCGAGACAGTTGATGCCGAGACAGCAGCATCTGATGAAGGTGGAGACGATCCAGAGCGCCAACAACACCGCGAGAACAATGCCTACTATGGCGATGATCTTGCACGCAGTGTTGTGCATGCACGAGTCCCATGATCTGAACGACCCGGCGGTGGTGGTGACGTCGTTTTTCAAGTCTCGAGGAATGAACTTGTACAAATGCATTGTAAGGGTTGGATCAACAGCGGTTGTGAAATAAGAGGAATGAGGAAGAGCTGGCGTGGACCGAGACTAGAAGACCGAGGAAGAACGACGGGGGTGGCTCGACTAGGGCTGGAAGGGGACTTTGAATGAAAAGCCGCCAAAGAAAGAGTGGTGTGAATGTACCTGATATGTTTCAGTTTGTAGGGGGAATGCTAAGTGTATATATACACTAGAATGGTTTTACTAGACGCGCCATTCTATTTTGGGACGGCCAAGAATAGAGTCTAAGCCCAGGGCAGAGCCAGATAAGATCGGGCTGTACTTCACAAAATGTGCAGCAAGGGGAAGTGCTACGGGGCTCAAATTGGCATTACGGGCTGGCAGTGCTACTGGTAGGGTGTCTAGTTGATTTGGGGCCGTAGAGGCCGTTTTCCGTAGAGAAACATCGGCCTGCTGAACTCCTCAACTCCGCGGGTATGAGATGTACTGTGCGGTCTGAAAATTACACCCGTGTTCTGAGGCATGTTTCTGCGCCTCTCAGGGCACCTTAGCCTTTGCAAGCACCACCCCAGCCATCGCTGGCATTGCCCACGAGGCTGGACTCGATCGAACCTGGAGATGGTCCCATCTGTCTGTTATGTGAAACTCAACTGCCGTCTATATTTAGCTCGATGGGGAGCGGCGCAGTCCGAGATCAAGTGGTAGAAGAGGAGGTCGCCAGTATAAGGTAGGCGGAGGCCTGGCGGAGTCGCACGTAAGGGGCTATGGCGGTCATTGATCACAGAATCGATGGAAGAAATCACAGAGATCAGGAACGGCGAGATTTTCACCGGAGTTAGTACAGGCAGATAATGGTGGACCAATAAGAAGAGCCGAGCCAATGAGAGATGGAAGAATAGAGATGAGATTGAGAATTGTTGTAGTGTTAGAATAGAACGCGAATAGGTTGTGGGGAGGAAGAGCGCAGAGCTGATCTTCTCATTTTTCAGACAGTGAAAATTCTATGTAATGCGATAAGAGAATGGATCAAGATGGGTCCGGCTTGTACCGTTATTGGTATTAGGTAATAGGGCAATTGTTAGTCCGATCCTGACTAGCAGCAGCACGGCTTATAGAACAGCTCATTAATTCTGTATTTCTGAAAATAGGTACTACGTAAATGAAACCTTTCTGCACGGAATTGATTTTTTCACTAAATCGAAAAATAATCTAGTCTGGAGAATTGCCCAGACTCCATCACAAAACCTCTGCTACTAGTTCTGTATTTAGCACCCACCTCTCCACACCTAGAAAACCTCTCTACACTAACCCAAATAGCAACAATAGGCATATTAATTGTTGTCTCCATCTAAATTTATACTATCCCACTCCATTACTTATCAAAATTACGGGTTTCTTTTTTCCAAAGTTCTCCACTTCCATTTGGTTTCACTCCTTTTTTCATCGTCTTAAGATGGTCCCCTCCACCCTTCCTGGAAACACCCCACCTGTTATATCATTCGTCTTCCAACCTCTATCTCTAGTTTTCACGTCTGGCCTTGTACTTCAAGTTAAGGTTGTATAGTGTAGTGGTTATCACTTTCGGTTTTGATCCGAACAACCCCGGT
>JAJMBP010000078.1:0-25877 GCA_030565345.1 Suhomyces coccinellae
TAGCACTGAGACCGAAGTGATTGTTGTGACCACCAACTCCAACGGAGCTGTTGTTACATCTACTTCTTCTGTTATTTCTGGAATTGATTCTTCTGTTGGCGCTTCTCTGAGTTTCTGTTATAAGGATGGTTCACGATGCATAACAGTAGCTGTTGGTGATATTTCGTCCGTTTCATATTCTACAGCAAGTCCTGTAAGTACATCTTTTTCTTCTACTGCAAGTTCGAAGGCTTCTTCCCATTCAATTTCAGTTGATAATGGTTCAGGTTCTGTAAGAACCAGCTTTGGGGTATTGATTTTGTTGCTTGGATCTTTATTAATGTGAAGTGTTTTATTGTGTTTAGTTGAATAATTTGTTCAAATGATTAAGTTTGATTGTAGGTATGCAGTATTAGTTGTTGAACAAATATGTGATGAAAATTTCCACTCTATATAGAAGTAGTTGCACATTGTATTCCTAAACAACACCACCACCTGTCATTGGCATAATTAATGGGTGCAGTTTTTTGAGACAAGTTAAAGCAAAAACATAGGTTCATTACGTTGTGGCTGCGTGGTGAACTCAGAAAAGCTGAGTCTTCAGGCGAAGGGAACATTTGGAAAAACAGATCTGATATTCTATGTTACTGAGGCAAAGGCAAAGGTGTGACAAAATGAATGCAAATAAAACAGATAGAGTAAAATTTGATGGTGTGTTGGAGCAAATTTTTGTATTGAAACTCCAAAGGTGTTAAAGTATGATATACCAATTCTTAAATTTTAGGATAGTATTACATTTATTTCAAGAAGTACATAAAGTCATCTTGAAAGAACAACTGTCATATAATTAATTTACATCTTCACAATCAGAAACAGAAGAAATTTACGGTCTTCAATTCTTAATTATTTTTTCATTTTCCAAGAAATTGCAACCAGCCCACTAGATGCATAATGGATACTTTATCTTTCATCTGTCGCATGAAAATTCCCATTGCACATAGAAAAGGGATGCACTTAGGAACATAGTGATAGGAAACATGTGAATCTTATCTCGTGAACACATTTATTTTTTTGGCCCCTGGTATCAAACTAATTTTTGAAGTATTTCTTTATTAATGATACCATATTCTTAAAAAAAGTTCCATCAAACTCGACTCTCAATTTAAAAAATCATACTGCATGTACAAACACGTATTTTTGTGCAGTCAACAGTTTGACATTGACGTATCTGCAAGGTTTAAGGTTGGATGAGTAAAAATAATTAGTATGAACTCAAATGTCTAATGTACAATACGAAAAACCCAACAACAATCTTGATTCGATATGGACAAGCGTGCATAATGCTTTACAATAAATTATGGCAAGGCAAGAATATCATCTTAGAAATAATTCTGCGACTTTCGATAAATTTCTATGTGCTTCATCTAGTTTCACAATTTGTGGTACAGGATTTCAAAATTCTCTAGAACATAATGTTTTTTTACCTCTAGAATGATTGCAAAATGTATTTCAATTCAAACATTCAAAGTTCAAATATGTATATGCAACAAGTGTTAATCAAATTTTAGGTGATAGAACCTTCGAAACTTATGCTCTTCGAAGTTCATGCTTGTTGTTCTTTTGCCCCAACTACCTTAGAATGAGCATATATTCCCAATAATTGCTTTGCATCAGTCCACGCTCAAATGTTTCATCACCCACTCAAGAGTGCTTCAGAGCATGTATTTAAATTCTAATTGCTCTACTAGAATGTATTTCACCCAATGCTATTGATAAATATTATGTTGTATCCAGTGACTACTCTAGTGGTGCTCATTAGTACTACTTTCGCGTTCCCCATTAAAGAGGATACACTTAGTGTAGGCACACTCAATGAGACTACACCAAAGATCGATATCAACCCTAATGTATACTGGTCTATTATTAACAATAACAAATTAACGGTTGACTCTCATCTCCGAATTGGCAGGGGAGGTGGCTTCTATGTGACTTCTAACACAAGTGAAGTTGCTTTGTCTATTAATGTTCTTAGTTCCTCTGACGACATAACTAATGATGGAATTATTGCATTCAACCCATTGAACTCATTAACTGCTCCTACATACAACCTTGCAGGGTCCTCATTTGTCAACAACGGTCAAATGTGGATGGGGGCTGATGGTTCTGTTGGGACACCAATAATGAACGTCACTGCGTCCAGCTGGACTAACAAAGGTCTATTGACTTTCTTCCAAAACACAAGATCTGAAAGTATTGTCTCAATAGGAAACCAGTCGCCTGTGAGCAACAATGGTCAAATCTGTCTTCACAACCACGCCCTTCATCAATCAGATGATATATCTGGATCGGGATGTATAACTGCTGAAGGAGAATCGACTGTATGGCTCCTGAATCCCAAGGCACAAATTTACCCAGGGCAAACATTTTTGTTAGATGGACCCAAAGCAAGGCTTAGAATTAGTTCTCCCTGCAAGCAGGCTACATGGTATTCGGTGAAAGGATACGGATTAGGAAATATTATTGGCTTGAGTGAACCTTTGAGAGTTGGATTTTTTCAGACGCCCTTTACTTATGATGAAGTTAAAGGTGAGTTGAGGCTTAATGGAGGAGATAACTATGCCATCATGATTGGAAGAGGATACGAACGAAACAAATTTGAAGTAGTGGATGCTGATTACGGTCCTGCGTTCCCTGTGGTCAAGAATGGAGGTCTTCGGTACAATGCAGATCTTCCACCCTCTGCAACTTTGCACAATTGTCAACCTTGTACGCCTTTACCAGAGTACCCTACTACCTCAGCATCCACAAGCACGTCTTCTTCTTCGAGTTCATCCACTCAAACACCTCCTTCCTCGCTGACTTCAACCAGTCACACAACTAGTATCACCACCTCTTCCACCATTTCGTCATCCTCTGAAGCCAGTTCAAAAGACGCAACAGAATCTTCTGATCAATCGACATCACAGACGACAAGTTCTACAAAAGAATCTTCTGGTGAATTGAGTTCCACGAGCTCGCACTCATCAAACGAATCTTCTGGTGACTTGAGTTCCACGAGCACGCACTCATCAAACGAATCTTCTGATCAATTGACATCTAAGACAACAAGTTCTGCAAGAGAATCTTCTGATCAATTGACATCAAGAACGACAAGTTCTACGAGTCCGCACTCATTAAACGAATCTTCTGATCAATTGACATCTAAGACATCAAGTTCTACAAGAGAATCTTCTGGTGAATTGAGTTCCACGAGCACGCACTCATCAAACGAATCTTCTGATCAATTGACATCTAAGACATCAAGTTCTACAAGAGAATCTTCTGGTGAATTGAGTTCCACGAGCACGCACTCATCAAACGAATCTTCTGATCAATTGACATCTAAGACATCAAGTTCTACAAGAGAATCTTCTGGTGAATTGAGTTCCACGAGCTCGCACTCATCAAATGAATCTTCAGAAGAACCAACTAGTGCCGCTTCAGTTACTATATCCTCTGAATCTATTCCTGTATCCCCATCTGAATCCTCATCTTTGAGCACGCAGAAAACTTCTGATAAAACATCATCCAAGAGCTCTCATTCTCGTACAAGTGAAAGTACTACGCAATCATCTTCAAACCTGCCTGGAACACCTGCCACCTCTTTCACTACCGAATTCACCTCCACCAAGTCCGATGGATCTGTGACTACCGAGACTGACGTTATCATCATTTCCACCGACTCTGCTGGTTCCGCTGTGACTACTACTTCCACTGTTACCACTGGATCTGAGCCCACTTCGGCCACCTCGTTCACCACTGAATTCACCTCCACCAAGTCCGATGGATCTGTGACTACCGAGACTGACGTTATCATCATTTCCACCGACTCTGCTGGTTCCGCTGTGACTACTACTTCCACTGTTACCACTGGTTCTGAGCCTACATCTGTGACTTCTTTCACCACTGAATTCACTTCCACCAAGTCCGATGGATCTGTGACTACCGAGACTAACGTTATCATCATTTCCACCGACTCTGCTGGTTCCGCTGTGACTTCCACTTCCACTGTTACCACTGGATCTGAGCCTACATCTGTTACTTCGATTACCACTGAATCTACTATGGTTACGAAAGTAAGCAGTTCAGACAATGCTGAATCGAGTAGTTTGAGTTCTAGTGTTTCGTTACCTACTTTTAGTACCGAATCGAATTCAATTACTCCGGAAAATAATGCAGGACTGGTCAAGATTAATTATGGTTCTGTTATCTCAATTTTTGTTTTCGTTTTGTTGTGTTAGTTCTTGACTTTTTGTTTGTTTCTGTTCAGTTTCTTTGAGTCTTTTTCTTTATTTTATGTATTCTAGTTGATTTTGGTTTAAATTTTCGTAATGGTACACTATTTTTCGTCTAATCAATAAGTAGCAGTGTAGAATTTGTTCGCCGCGATGGTTACAGTTTTATTTTAATTTTGTTTTCATAGAGGGGTCTTTATACTTTTTGTTAATCAATACTTCGAAATTAATATTGTTTTCTCAGTTTTGCCAGATTGATTTATATGCTTTGGAGAGAATTTTAACAAAATTTTAAAAGAATAGATACTTTCTGGGCAGAAAAACTTTTTGTTAATTTCAACAGATTTCTTCAAATATGCAATTATTTCGATATTATATAATGTAATTTTATTTCAAGTTAAGATTCTTACCCAATGTTATTCTACTTTTGAGATATTTCGTGATCTTATGTGAGGGTGAAGGATTAGACCCAGCAAGGAGTTTCCGACTGATAACAGTAGTATGGATATAAAAATTTGAATTTGTACTAGACGATATATTTTCCTCCAGTTGAGTAAATTTAATTTTGATATCACTTTGCAGTCTCTATTCAGATTGAACTATATTGCTTCATTTTGTATTTAAAATTTGCTTTAAGCCTGGTCCAATTCAGTTTTCAGGCTTTGCGAAAATACCAGAAAAATGGTAATTTGAAATAAGTTTTGTTGGTATCCGGGAAAATGAAATGAATTTACCATCCAAATTTAAATATCGCTATGAGCTTCTTGAAAAAATTTCTCAAATGATGACACCTACGCAATCTGACATATTGTACTTGGTGCAATTCGGATTTCAGCGAAATTTCACGTGAAAGGGATTGTTTATATTTAATGATTTGAGTTCAAGCAAAATTTTGTCAAATTGCAAGACGTTGGAATTTTGAGACGATATCGCTGTTTTTATTCCAACCTTCCTTTTCACTAATCCTCACCTTTACTTTTATGAACCTGACCCGAGCAATTACAGAAATATTCTCTAATCGGCAAAGTTTCACTTCTAATTTCATGCTACGTCATAACATCTTCTAAATATATTACAGAATTTTCTATGGTACATAAGAGTTGCTCCTAATCTAAATCGCTGTCTTCGTAGGTGGGAATATCATCTAATACATGGTCGCTAGGTGCTGAATGATCGCTAGGTGCTGCTTGTTTCTGTTTTTTTGGAGGAGGACCTTGCCTATTATATTCATGGGAATTCTCGGATGATCTAGTCTTACTTGCACGCTCTCGATCGGCAGCTCTCTTTTTCCATGCTTTGGATATTTTGGGACAGCTTTCGATGAGCTCCAGCTCTTTAACCCCATCCCGAATACTGTGAAGAATTCTCTCGACCACGCTTACGTGGTTTCCATTACTCTTGTCATTTCTGAATCTCAACATTTCCCAGTGACCTGCTTTGGTTTGGCTCTGTCTACATTCAACAATTCTTCCCTGCAACAGAATACCCAATGCCTTGAGTTTCTCCCAATCATCATCTTTCAAGTCAAGGTGTGCAAAATCCGTGTGAACATTCCCCCCTTGCCAAACTTTTAGCTTTATAAGGTCAGGCTTAGAATCATAGTCAATATAGGTGGAGTCCGGGTCCTTTTCATCCATATCAGGATCCTGAACTTGGTTGAACACCAATTCCATCTTGTAGTCAATAGTGTTTTCATCCGCGGGTTTCCATTTCAACAACGTCTGGTCCGTTCCAAAAACGTAAGGGGTTTCAGCACAGGTAAAAATCAACCCATCTGACTCGTGAAATAGCTGGTCTTTCTTAGCCAACACATCATCGGCATGATATGCCGAGGTCATGAGCTTGAAGCTAACCTTGAACGGAAAATCAGGCGAGTTGACAATCCGGGGGTTCTTTTGTTTGAATCTGTCGAACGGCTTCATAACGTTTTCTGTGATGTAACCCAATCTTTTAGGCAATGGTCTGTCAACAATAATTTTGGAATTCATAGCTAAAGCATCGAAAATGCAGTATCTTAGTACAGGCTCACTGACATTCTTGGTCTCCAACACTAATTCTCCGTCTAATAGCGTCCCGTGGTGATAAGTCTTCTCGTTTTCAGTTTCGTCGGTTGTGAGAGGGAAATGAAGATTGGGAATGTGATAAAACTCATTCTCACGGGTGATCAAAAACACTCCCTCACCCCTCACCGGGTCATTAATGATGAAAAGGAGACAACGAAGTCCGTCTGATTTCTCACACACAAAGTAATCCTTGCTCATGAGAGTCTCTTCAAGATGCCTTCTTTCAAAAGAAACAGGCTGAGACCCTGCAAAGTTGTTATACCTGCGTTCAAGAAGCTCGGCTACCATCTTCTGTAGCTCTCGTTTCTCGTAGTCATCGAGTTTGTTGCCGGGAATCACTGGGACATCCCTTTCTTCGAGCTGCATTTTGGAGATGTGATGATGTCCATAGACTTTGATTAAGTTGTTGATGTCACGTGGCGCGCCTGCAGGTATGTGGGGAATACCAGGGAGAAAGCGGTGTGTGGACTATAGACTACAAACACTGGGAGTAAATGGGTTATCTCTGACAGTTATCAATGCTTGCTCCTTTCTGAAGCTCGAATTGGTACACTTTCTGAGACGGTTGGATACTGGAAATCTCTTGAAAGATTGAGCTCACGTACATTTCCTGAGCTTCGGAGGGAAAATATGGGCTAGCTTTTATAAAGGGCCAGCATTGACGAACCACAGATTATCGAAACGAACATCACATCAGCTCCAGAACACGAATCCAAGACCCCCACAGTCCCAGAAGCTCACTTCTTTATGGTGATTACGTAATAAACATCGCTTTTGCTCCACTTGAACCAACAAGTTCAACCACTCCTGCTAGCAGAGTTCAGCATCTTCTGCACGTGAGTATTCGTTGTCATGAGACTCACTCCTCAAATCATATCAAAAGCTCCGGTGGTTCTCAACACGGAAGGCCAACTCACTTTACTATTGAGGGGTCTCCAGATTCCTTACATAGAGAACCTTGGTATAACCCAGGACAAGTACTCTGTGATCGACTTAACCAACAATGACATTGTCGAGCTTGCTAATATACCCGGAGGCTTTAACAGATTGGAAGTTCTACTTCTCGCAAACAACAGCATTGCTCACATTGATGACGACTTCTCCGAAGAAAACCAACTCAAGTCCATATCGCTCGTAAGCAATCATATTCGAAAGATTGATCTGCGAATAGGGAGGAAATTCCCAATGTTGGAAGTTTTGGCGTTGAATGGAAATCCTATCTGCAAAATTGACAATTATAGAGAGTATTTGATTTGGGTGTTTCCATCGCTAAAGATCCTCGATTTTAAAAAAGTGAAACACAACGAAAGACAACGCGCTGAAGTTCTTTTTGGACAAGTACAAGAGGAAATGACAGAATTGGCGGTATCCTACTCCATGAAAGAGCCAAAACCTTTCCAAAAATCCGTGACGACCTCGTCAGACAAGCAACTTTCTACAATTGGACGCAAGATGAGCGAAGAAGAGAAGAGAGAGTTGATGAAACGCTTGGAAAATGCTGAAAGTTTAGATGAAATTGACGATATAGAACGGACTTTGAAAGAGGGAAGAGTTGGTTAGAAAACCTCACTCTTCTGCCATTTTAAACAAACACAGCCTCACCATACTTCAAATACACTCAAAACTCGTCATTAAGGAAACGCCACATGAAATATGTCAAGCTAAATTAAGCATCTTGGAGCTATTCAAAACTTGCTTTTCTGCCATGTCAATCACCTTTTTAATGCCTTATAATAGTTCCCTCTATCACTGAGAATGACCTAGGAATGAATTTTATTCTGTGCATTTTGAAAATATAAAACTAGCATATCAAATACCCAGCAAGCCACGTTCGTGGCTATGAAATAAAATTTCTTTCATTGGCTCGTTGAGGAGTGGAAATGAGATTCAAGTCGATAAAAGTAATTATTTCAGTGGTATTATGCTCTTCGAACCTTTCCAGAACTTTCAATATGGCTCCATTCTTTAGAATTTCCACCAGTTCGTGCTGTGTAGCATCTTGCAAAAAGTTTAGTGAATTGATACGTAAAGATGATCCAGTAAAGATTCAAGGGTATCTTTGTTGAATGGCCTAGGAAGTCGTAGAACTAACAAGTCTCTCAGTGTCCCATGTTCAAAACGAAAGTAATCCTTTTACTTTCAAGCATTGTTACAGCATTATTTCCAACTTAAATAGTAATACTAGCCACGAAATAACAATTTTGCATGTCTTGAAATATGCATAGCAAGCATACACTTTTGATGCTCAAATCCCCTACCTTGAACCATGTAGCTACCATACTACTCAATCTATTAGAATTTGCTCCCTCTATTGTCGATGGAATAAGTGCCGTTTCAGCAGGCTCATTTTCCCTACCCACGCAAGGTATGAAAATTCAACCTAACCCATTTTCTTTTGACCAGATGTCGTTATGAATAGTCTACCATAATGTCCGTAACCACTAGACCCAGAAGAAAGGCTACTATTAACAAGTCCTACAATGACACGTTGGACGATGTTCAATACGACGATACACCAGTGATACCTTCGACTTCTCTCGTACTCCCTCCTCAACCACCTTCGAAAAGAAAACCCACAAAAAAGGCAACAGAAGGACCCAAAAGCCCTCAGAAAAACAACAAGCTTGCACTCCCATATAACTGGCAGCCTAGGCCAGACCCAAGTGACTACTTTTCCCATCGTTTGGACTTGGATGATGCATACATAGACTTGGACACTCAGACGTTGCACTGCCCCAATGACTCCGTTTCCGAGCTAACCAAAGGCGATTATATCTACATGGTAAGTGAACCGCCAGGTGAACCCTATTACATAGGCAGAATCATGGGTTTCAAGAAGAAACAGCATGCAAAGCATTCTGAACAAGAATCAAACAGTACAACACAACAGTACACCTCATCCACTCCCCAGGAAGTACTGGTCGGAACTGAGATTCAAAGAGCCTTGGTCAGTGACTTTGTGTTTCAGATCCAGTGGTTTTACCGTCCTAGAGATATTTCCAAGTCCACCGCAGATTCCCGGCTCCTTTTTAGCTCTATGCATACAGACACTTGTCCCATAACCAGCTTCCGTGGGAAGGTCACTGTGCGGCACAAACAAGATATAGAGGGCTTTTCTGTCACCACTAGTCCAAGGAAGAAGGCAGGCACGCCGCTAAATGCCCTCGATGTTTACACCCAGACACCAAATTGCTTCTACTTTGACAAACTCTTTGATCGGTACATTCTCAAGTTTTATGACGTTCTTCTGACGACAAATTTGCTCCAATATGCCGACTCTGATGAATGTAAAAGTATAAATTATCTCAAGGCTTTGCACAAGCGGTTTGAGTTCATTTTTGTGGAAAGCCAGCGTACAAAATCGCTCATCAACTCATTCCGTTCGGCTTCTTGCAACTGTGAAAAGTGCTCCCAGTGGTGTGACTCCAATCAGGATAGCATCAATTGCGTTGTCTGTGGAAAATACTATCATATGTATTGTCTTGAGCCTCCGTTGTTAAAGAAGCCAAGTAGAGGTTTCTCGTGGTCCTGTGCTCCATGCACTAAGAGTCAGGATTTGGAGTATCATCGCAAGAAGATCTTGATGTTGTCACACGACAATAAATCGTCGAATGCCTCCCAATTATACACAGAATTGAGTGCATTGAGCTCACCGGAATTGGAATCCAAATTTGACGGAGAACCAGAAGAAAAAGTTATAGAAAACTCAGAACTGCTTCCAAAATACGAGATAATGGCCCTTGATTTCCTTGAGAAGGACAAGAATTTGTCACTTCAGGAGCGTAGGCTCAAAGAAGAGTGGTGTATGCGGTATTTGGGCATGCATGCCAGATTGGAAGATGGTGTAGATTTGGAAGACAGGTCACCATATTCAAGAGCTTCCACTAGATTGGGAGCAAAGCATCAAGCAACTAATATTCCAGAGTACTATGATAGGCCAATTGTGTACTATGATGTTGAGAAGAACGGATCAAAGAAGAAGGGTTTATCGACCAAGAAAGCCAATGATTCTTTTGAAAATCAGCCTAAATTGGAAGTTCCCGAAGAATATAGAGATATTTCACCAAGAGATTATCCTCAATGGCTTCAACCTCGACCCAAGGGTTACATGGAAAGGGGTGTTGATGATGGAGAAGGGTTATCTTGCACATTATTATGGAAGTCAAGCGAATCTGAAATCGAAAATAATTTCACTGAATTGGACAGCTTTATTTCACTGTGTTCTCCAGTTGCAGAGGCTTTGGGTTTACTACCAACTTCTCCTAACTTCATAGACTACATTTTGAAAACATATTTAGAGAACAACAGGGATGCTTCCAAATCGTTTGAAAAAATTCGAAAGGTGACGAAGAAGATTTTGTGTGAGCCTGTTTTCAACCGGGAAGAGATCAAACGTTTTGAGAGCGGCGTTAAGCAATTTGGAAGTGAGTTGTATCATGTCTCTAAAAGAGTTAAATCACAGCCAACCTCAATGGTTGTTCGTTTCTACTATCTTTGGAAAAAAACTAAGAATGGAAAACTTATTTGGGGTAATTATGAAGGCCGAGCGCAAAAGAAAGTGCAAAATATCAAGGAAGATAATAAAGAAAAAGTGCACAATACCACTTCCATAGATGATTTGGCAGATCCTGACGATGATTCGTCGTATGAAGAAGAAAAAGTTATCGAGTCAAAGAGAGCTTTTACATGTAAGCATTGCTTGACCCACAATTCCAACCACTGGTTCAGAATCACTGGTCATGATGCACGACCAAAAAATAACCATACAGAGCAAGATGACATGAGCAACTATCAAGATTCAGTTATAGCCTTGTGTTTCAGATGTGCCAGACTATGGAGAAGATACTCTGTAGTCTGGGAAGATCCATTGGAAGTTGAGAAGAAGAACTCAAAGACTACTGGATGGAAGAAAAAGATCGAATGGGAGTTGTTGCAAGATTCCAATCGAATATTAGAGGAAGCTGAATCAAAGGGATTAATGCTATCTTATGATAGAGATGTGGCTGAACTGCCAATTCTTGCTATAGAAAAACTGACCAAAATCAATCAATTAGAAGTTTCAGAAAAGTTACCAAAAGAAAATATTGACGAAGAGCCTCTGAAAAGGAAAAAGTCGGCTACTGCTATCAAAAGAAAAACACTGAAGTTGGGAGTTGAGTCCAAGGCTCCTGCAAACAAGAAGGCGAAGAAAGAAGCTATCGTGGAAATGAAAGAGACAAAGCCACTAAAGGAGAAAGACATAAAAACGCCGAAAGAAAAAAAGGAAATCAAGGATGCATCAAAAGAAATCAAGGAATGCAAGGAACCAAAATCGCGGAAAAGGAAAATCAAAGAAGAATCGCCATCAAATAATACAAAAGATTTGTCCAGTGCCAATGTTCAAATTAAAGTTGAAGAAAAGGCAACAAAGAGGCACAAAAAGATCAGTGGTAGTACTCAGAACTTAACTCTCAATCAGCCAATAAATTCGGACTATGTGAAACCATGTGATTTACTCAAGTTCGACAAGAAGTCAGGATCTATTACTAAAGAAGTGCTAACAGATCTAATTCAAAACTTCCGAAAGAGACAGCTTCTTGATGTCACTTCCCAATACCAGAGCATGCAAATTCCTTACTTGACATCGGTAGCTTTGCCATTTAAACCCGATGCTAGAGTTTGCTGCGTCTGTAGGGAGGAAGATGATTCTGAAGAATCTAAAGCAGAAACTTTAGTGTGTTCGCATTGTGGTGTCAATGTTCATTCTTCCTGTATTGGAATCCACATCCGAGATCAAACTCCACGTCCTATGAAGGAGTGGCTCTGTGAGCCATGTATCAACGATCTTAAGCCGATAAATTCTACAGTTTACTCTTGCTCGTTGTGCTTGGCCAATGAGTCCAATTATGAGCTTTCTATGTTTGGATCGTCCATGGTGAAGTCTGACTTCTTGAAGCCAATAAATGAGACAGGGAAGTGGTGCCATTTATTATGTGTTATTTTTAACCATCATCTTGTGGAATTTAAAAATATGGTACCAGCAGCAGTGAAGAAAGTGGACCCTACTTCGCAATTGTCTATTATTGAGTCTACCCAAAGTCTGGTCAGCATTGAAGGGGTCTCCAAAATTCATTTGAAACATTACCATTCCAAATGTGGAATTTGTGAATCAAGAAATGGCTCTATGATTCGTTGTGAATTATGTGATTGTGATCTCTCATATCATGTCACATGTGCTCAGGATACGCCTAATTTCAGACTTGGGTTCAAATTAGAAACTTCTAATCTAAAAGAGAAGAATATTGAACTTGTCAAAGTCGGTGAGAGCTTGGGCAAATTGAAGCCAATATTGATTTGCCCCAACCATGGCAATGCTACAATACACCAATTAAGAGACTTGGGAAGAAGAGTGCACGGTAATGTAAAGGAAGAGTTTAGACCATTGGTACAGCTCTTTTTGGAAGATCTTGTTAAATCCTCCTCAAATAAGTTAAGTGGTTCCCAGTTTCGTTCTAATAATTACATTCAAAACTGCAAGTTATTTGAAGAGGAAGATAAGTTGTTACGTGAAAAAGTACAGACCTCCTACTTCGGCTCGGTACCAAAGAAAAATAGGGGATCTTGCGCCAATTGCGCTGCACAGGCATCACCAATCTGGTGGGCCAAGACCAAGAACACCAACGAACTGTATATGATTTCAAACTTCGAAGGAACAGAAGAAAAAATCAAATGCCATACTTGCCACTTTAATGACAACATAGAGAATGGAGATCAGGAGGAAGAGTCTGGAAAGGGAGATGGTCCATTGGAAAAAGAGGAGAAATGGGAATCCTTGATCGATTTACTTAGAAGGCCCTTAGATGGCTCTCACTATGGAATTTCCAACGAAAATGATACTGTTGAGAATGCCTTTCGCGAGTGTTCTACTGAAACTCCTAGATCCCGCATTTCAATTGGTGACATCTTGAGCTAGTCCGGCAATTTCTACTGCCCGGTTTCCGTTTGGTTACCTATAGATTCATCATGTATGATTATGTAATATACAGCTTTTGATTGTAATCCGCTTATGTAAACAACATGACTTCTATCCTCTTATCGTGAATCATAAATTAGACCAACTTGGCTATGATTTATGAGACTGTCATCCTTCCCGGTGAAGGATTGGGAAACCTAGTGATGCTAGGAGACTCAATGTACAATATCATTCAACTCTTGAACAAGGCAAACTACAAATTGACCATCGGTTACAGTGATAAAGACTTCCTCCATGTACCGATAGTGGTTACAATCACCGATTTAAACATCCGATTGACGTTCAGAAATGAAAGCAAGCAGACTTTGGAATTGATCGAAATATTAGACTTGGCAAGGGAACTAGATAAGAATGAAGAAGCAGCTACTGCTTCTTCTACAGGACAGCCTGGTTCTAAACTACTCAGGCTCCTCTATGGAAACATTGGATTGAACGAATTTGAAAGTCTGGAAAGCTTGGATAAGGGCCTTTCTGATTTAAACATCAAAAATTCTTCTTCAGGAAGCTTGTCTGACACTCTGAATACTTTGTCCGACGGTTCCGGTAGCTCATTGCCTCAAGCAGAATCCCTATGTGGAGGACCCATAACATTCAAACTGATTTACAACAAGATATTTGGTCCCACATATCCCGGAAATTTAATCAAGAAGAGCCCTTTCTATGTGTTGTCGTATCCTGGTATTGCCTTTAAATTCAAAATCCTAAATAACGACCTTTTGAAATTAATGACCCTGGCTAAGTCTGCAGATGCCAAGAACGTCCTAAGCTCTCAAGAGCTTACGCTTTCAGTTCTATTGAATTGGGATAATTCAGAAGAAGTGATTTGTGACTCGATTGCCTTATTTAAGGGAAACTCGTGGTCCAGCTTCAATTTGAAGAAGGCGGTTGAAGCTAAGGATCCGAAAGAATTCATCGCGAATGGAATCTCTAAGTTGCTGGTAGACTTGGAGACCGGAGATATAACAGTGCAATTTGAAAGATCAGAATCGAAATCTGGAACTCCGAACACCTCAGTATTGTCAATAGGAAAAACCACGCAACAGGAAGCGTTGAACTTGTTGGGACCTCCAGATGATTGTTTTAATAAGTCTGACTCCAGGCTATTGATTCATAAACATCTTCCATTTTTGAATAAGTACGAGGGTGAAGTCATAGGTGGATTAGACATCAGCCAATGCAAATTCCATAATTACCTTCGATACGGAATTGACATAATGTATGGTCTCAACAATAGCGGCAAATCTTTGGATCAAAATAGCTCCAATAGTGTCATCAAGAAGGTAGTTTTGCACAATGGAGGTATCGCCGAGAGTCTCAATTTCATGAAATGGAACAGATGCAATTGGGAAATATCAACAATTGTTTCGGGAGAGAAAGTTGTTGTCAATTCTGGAATGTACTTCAAGGACTATCCTGAAGAAATTAGAGATCTCACCCCTGTGTTGTTGAACAGAAATGAGTCCGAATTTATAGACAACGATTTAGACATCATTGACTTCCCCGAGGACCAGCATCCCCAAGGATATTCAGTGACCAACGGGACCAAACAAGAAAAAATCAAGACTTGGGGTCAATCAAAGCTACATGGTCTTCATCGATGCATTTTTGAAGCCGTTGAGTCTAATGGATGCGTCTCTTCCGTAACTATATACTAGAAAGAACGGGCTTTCACTCGAGAATTCATGTTGTAGGGCTTTTACGGCGATGGTAAAGCAAAATGTCCGAAGTTGAATATCTTAATTCCGGATATCTAGGAATACAATACAAATAACAAGAAAATATCTAAAGAAACACGAAATCCAAAAACGAAAAAATATCAATACGATTCATTTTCTCTATTCTCCAATCCTTTAACGGTAAGTTTGCCCCTTGTTCACGTCCAGGAACGTTTTTTATCCCGCATAAATCGTGGCAACTTTTGATCCCAATCTATCCGCCTATTGGCATTTTTATGCAGTTTTCCTCACCAAGAACTCGATGTTACACCAAGTATTGTAAGTGCAAGTGAGATTTCGTTAATCGAATTGACAGTTCCAGTAAGTACCGAATTCATGGGCTTTGAGTAACAGCCAGTACTTGACGATGGGTAGAGGAGGTCAAGGCCGGAATTCTGATACTGAAATTTTGCAGGAATAAGGACGCGTCACAAAATTAGAATAAATGCAAAAGAAGCATTATTACTAGATGCAAAATTACGATTAGATCAGGATGACATTTGTAGATTTAAGATAGATTCGCGGGTTTAATGTGGAAAATAACGCCTTGTCAGAGCATTCTGTTTCAACAGAGCTGTGTCGTACTGGTAACTGTTCGGTTTACGTCACAAGGCTGTATACGAAAGGGGGAAATATCCATTCCCCTGCGTTTTTGTCAAAGGAATTGCTGGTTAATCTACTGCAATACTAGAATATATGGAGAAGTGAATGGCTACACCGGCGAGTGGGCGTGGCTGCAAGGGTGAAGATCAATGCCAGAAAGACTTCTTGGTGGGGTCTCACACTGAGAACTTTTTCTTGAACCGGGCAAACTTGTTCAGTTTCTTGCCCAGCTCGAGTTGGTCGTTGTTGGTCTTCTGGGACGACGTGGGCGATCCTGATTGCGAGCTGGACGAAGTGGCAGACTTGTACAACGACGACGTCTGGTGTTTAGTGCTGAAAATGGAACTAACGTTGGAGTAAACTTTTCGCAACTGGGCGGAGTTGGTGTCGTCCTCCGAGTCGTCTTCCGAGCCATGCTCCTCTGGAACCGATGCTTCGAGAGTATCGCCGGGGGCGGCCTGGACTGAGGCGGCGTCGCAAGTGGCTTCGGGGCCCTGGAAATCCACATTCTTGAAGTGGACCTTGATGTCATTGCAATCAGAATCGAAGCCCGAGTTCTCGTCGATGCTCAAGTGGGCCATGGCATCGTTCATGCGCACGGACTTTTTGTGCAACGCAAGCTGCTTGCTGACCTTGAGCACCTGGTTCATCTCCTTGTTGCTGGCATAATTGAACACCCCCGAGCTGGAAGATCTGGAGGAGGACTCAATTGAGTCGGTGGCCGAGGCCGCCACCGACGCGGCGGACGAGCGTGAGGTGGACTTGCGGTGGTCCAGGGCGTAGTTGTCGAAGCTGGGGCGGGTCCGCGCCAGTGCCACCGTGGTGTCGCCAGAGCTTCCCGAGGCACTGGAGTGGATGGACATGCTTCGCGATTTGGGGCCGGCCCGGAAGCTGTCGTTGCCCAAGGAGGTCACCGAGGTGCGAGGCGTGCGCAACGACGCCATGGTGGAGGGCGAAGGCGACGACGAGGTGCTGGCACTGGGGGCAAGCGAGGGCCGTCTAGACCCCGACCCCGACGCCGCCACCGAGTGCTTGCGCAACTCGCGCCGCTTGCCCTCCATCTGGTCCTTCAACTTTTGCTGGGTCTGGTACGACGCAGCAGGAAGCAAGAAGAAACTCATTTTGGTACGAGTGGAATGGACAGTTGAACTAGGGAACTAAGCGGGTGCTGGGGGACGGCTACGGCTACTGCCTATATATAGTGGCCGAGATCTGGCCCTGCCAGCCGGTTGGGGCGTTATTTTCTGGCCCTGCAAAGATCTACACTTCGGCCAACACAGGGTTCTTGGGCCGATGCATAATAGGCCTTTCTCGGCGCCTGTTTCAGGGCAAGAGCGGAAAATAGCTGAGGAGTAGAGCAGCAACAGGCACGGGAACAATGGCCAAGGAAGGCCGGTGTCCGGGCCCCGGTGGCTATTGTCGCGGCCCGGGTCAGCGAAGGAGCGGGATTCGAGCGTGCCATGCTGCTGCAGCTTCTGCCCTTCTTTTCTCTCTCGAGGATAATTGTTGGGCTTGAATGTGGTGGCTCCTTCGGGGACGTCAAGTACATCAAATGGTCCGACCCTAACTCGGGCATTCGCCCAGTTCTGCATCAAGACATGCATGAAGGGGTTTAATTTTGCAGGTCGTGGGCTCCTCTCGACACAAACTGCCTCCGCCATGTCCGCCACATGCACCACAATAGCGGACTCACACAATAGAGTTGTAAACTGGACTGGGGCTGGGACAGCAGCGAGCCTTTGTTGGTGTTCACCGCGCACAATATGGGTAGAGGGCTATTTTGCCATTGGCGAACCTCAGGTTGGCTCGAAGCCCACGCGACCGCCTCCAGGCGTCCCACTACAGTGCTTAATGCGGGCCAGTTCTTATGTCAGATCTTCGTGCATCTGGCTCGCGATTTGTCTATAGTGCGTGCATGCAGAATCTGTTTCTCTAGCTGCATGATAGCAGGTTTTGACGAGAGAGAAAGAATGCTGACGGTAGTGTCGGGGGTGACTGAGGTGACGGGGGGGCATGTGCATCCCGTGCAGCACGACCCAGGCGGACCACCTCTCGCGTAGTGAGCCCAGTGACTCTTGTTCCTTCTGTTGTGATAGACTTGTTTGTCTTGCCTGGCCCGGGCTCCCCCTCCCTTGTGATGAGGGCTCCTTCCATATGAAGATGAAATTCGATCGTGTCGAGGCATACTGGGCAAATTTACCCGTTTGCGGAACCGCTTTTGGCCCACTTTGCGCACGGAGATCCGACACTAGAGTGCTAAAGTTGGCTTTCCGACATCCCGCCTATGTTTGTCTAGTGGGGCTTGTACCTGGCGAGGAAATTCTGGCAGTTTAGACGAGAATGTTGATCTCGCTCTATTCGATCAATTGCATACACTCCATGCCTGCTTCTCGGGGTCAGATCCGTCAACCCTCAAGAAAATATTCCAGCCCACTGGAGTCAGGCACTCCTAGAAGGGATCCTACAACCACCACGTTTCCTTGCGTCTGTGGATCACTTCTTTCTGCGCCACAGTATACCTAGTGCTTTCTATTGCATACTTCCCCCTAGGGTTGCACTCCTCAAACCAATCCTTGCTCAGGGACCGGAACTGCGTGTTTTGACCAGTGCCTGCAACACCAGATTGAAAGGTTGGTTTGATTTGATGTGGGCAACCCAACCGCACAACGTCAAAAACGCCTCTTCCCCATTCGGCTAGGCTTTTTCAGGTATTGTTTGACGTCACGTAGGCCTCAATTTAAGACCACCTAGTGTGACGTCGAATTATGTTCGCAATTATGCATTTGGTGTTTTGCTTAGGAGCAACAGCAAATCTCAGGAGTAGGAACGTGTAGGCTGCAATTTCTCGAGAGTTTGAGACAATTGATCTCACTTTCGATCGCTGTATTCGGCTCACAATCACAATAAGATTATGTTTCATCCTCGGTACTCGGCGAAATAAAAGATGCTACTGGTTCTGGTCTAGTATCAGAGGTTCCGAATGGTCGGAATAGTAGATTATATGTGTAAACATAAACAGATTGACATTAATGCCTATATTCGACAGCGAGAGCATTCTATGAGCTCATATTACAGAAGGGGCCATAATCAAAATTCAATGTCATAGGTCATCTTGGTGCCTTTCAACTTATCTGAGATTCCATATTGCAATTTTTTAAAATTTTTGCTTTAATTTGGTCCGCCTAAAGTGCTCAAAGAGTAATTCATATTTCTACACTTAGAACAATACAATCTTAACTTAAATAGTTAAAAGCGTGGCCTCAGTATTTGTGATTATATATTGGTATTTACAGTACGCGAACTTGCGTTGTTTTGTATTGTTTTTGTGTCTTATTTTGGCCCACAATCGACCGTCAGAAATTTTCAGACTTTATCACAAAGTATTTGTGACCCAAAGGGTCAACCGGACTACAATAAATAAAAATGTATCTTGATGTGTATTAATGTTATTCCCAGATGTTTTAAATCGGTCACATTTCGAAAACCACGTCGGTATAATAGATTTGTTCCCAATTAAGCAATTATGTTGCAGTACTGTTACATAATCAATAATTGGAAAATTCGAATTAGAAAAGCTATGCTTGCAATGAAAAAGTTGTAATTAGAACAAATATGAGAGAAAGAGATATGTTTTCAGAATATTTCTGAGGGGATATCACATGAAAGTGAGAGTAGCCATGGCAGCCAACAAGAAAGTCAATGCAGAAATTGACTTGGAAGAGGCACCGTTTGGTACTTCAGGAATAGAAGAGGTGGAGTTCTTTGGTCCAGCAGGGTTACCATTGTTACCGGAACCACCATTACCGGATCCAGAACCACCGTTACCAGATCCAGAACCAGTTGCAGGAGCAGCAGGAGCAGCAGGAGCAGGTGGAGCATTTCCGCCGTTACCATTGCCGTTACCATTGCCCGAAGGAGTTGCAGAAGCAGTGACCAAGGTGGTAGAGGTGATGGTAGGAGCAGGATTTCCGTTACCATTGCCACCAGTTGGGTTTCCGTTACCATTGCCACCAGTTGGGTTACCGTTACCATTGCCACCAGTTGGATTTCCGTTACCGTTACCACCAGTTGGGTTTCCGTTACCATTGCCACCAGTTGGGTTTCCGTTACCGTTACCACCAGTAGTAGTAGTAATAGTAGTAGTTGGGTTGCCACCGGTTGGGTTTCCGTTACCGTTACCACCAGTAGTAGTAGTAATAGTAGTAGTTGGGTTGCCACCGGTTGGGTTTCCGTTACCGTTACCACCAGTAGTAGTAGTAATAGTAGTAGTTGGGTTGCCACCGGTTGGGTTTCCGTTACCGTTACCACCAGTAGTGGTAGTAACAGTAGTAGTTGGGTTACCACCAGTTGGGTTTCCGTTACCACCAGAAGTAGTAGTGGTGGTGGTAGTAGGGTTGCCATTACCTGGAACAGTAGTGGTAACGGTATTGGAAGAAGTAACAGTGGAAGTGGTGTCCGACTTAGTGGTGTTTGGAGTAGAGGAAGCAGTGTTAGATGGAGTAGAAGAAGCAGTGTTAGATGGAGTAGAAGAAGCAGTGCTAGATTGAGTGGAAGAAGCAGTGCTAGATGGAGTGGAAGAAGCAGTGCTAGATGGAGTGGAAGAGGCACTGCTAGATGGAGTGGAAGAGGCACTGCTGGAAGAACTAGTAGTAGCACTAGAACTTGAAGAAGTAGCACTAGATGATGGAGGAGCAGTGGAAGATGCTGAGCTTGAAGAAGAAGATGGAGAAGAGGTTGGTGGAGTTGGCAATGGCTTACATTCCTTACAAGCAGAAGGCATACCTGAAGAAGGAGCATCGCCGTTATACTTGACACCAACATCGTGAGTACCTGGGACTTCTTCACCAAAGCTTGGGGTAACAACTTCAAACTTGGTCTTGTCGTAACCCTTTCCAATATTGAACTTGTGAGTAATGTTATCACTGGAAATGGTCAAGACACCAGTGTCGGCATCATAGCTGAAGCTGAAGCCTTGAGTTGGGTTAATCTTGAAAGAGTTGATTCCAATAATGTTACCACCACCATAACCAGCAACGGTGAAAGTGCTAGGAGAGCTTTCCAAGGTGGAAACCTTAATGGAAGCCTGTGGACCTTGCATGTAAATAGTTTGGGACGAAGCGAAATTCAATTGTGGGTTCTGAATGAAAAGGTTCGAGTCCTGTTGAAGTGTGATACAACCAGTACCTTGAACTGGAGTAGTCTGACTGTAGATTTCATTGAAGAAACAAATTTGACCATTGTTGTTGATAGGCTTCAACTGACTTCCTAGAGTAACAAATCCTGTAGACTTAGTTTTTTGATAGAAAGTGAGCAAACCATTGTTGTTAAAGTCATTGGAAGTAATGGACATGAGAGGCTTCAAATCAGAGCCTTGTCCACCCAAGTACATCTCACCATTGTTGACAAAGTGTCCTCCAACAATGTTGTAGATTGGGGCAGTGGCAGAGTCCACGGAGTTGAAAGAAATGATACCATCGTTTTGGATAGTCTCAGATGTAGTGGCAATTTCAACATCCAATGCAATTTTGTCATCATTGGAGGTGATGTAGAAACCACCGTTCTTACCAACAGTAACAGAACCACCAATTGTAGTCACAGCATTGTTAATGATAGACCAATAGACACCGGGGTTGATAATAACATCACCAATACTGGTGTGAAGGGTGCCATCTTCCACAGTGTCCTGGGAAATAGTGGTGCCAACAGCAGTTGCCGCCAGGGCAACGGTGGCCAATAAAGTCTTTTGAACTAACATGCTTGAACGAATGGAAAGAAGATTTGATGAACTCTGATGATAAAATCAGCAGTGGTTGGGAGTATTTATATCATTTAGCAATTGCCAATCCCCATGCTTCTGGTACTACTGGAGGGTATCGTATTGCAGCTACAAGTTGTAAGCCAATACTTTATTACAATAGCCATTGACTTTCTTCAAAATTTTGCATCTAAAGTAGCTGCGAGAAAAAGGACAATAGTCTGATCTAAACACGAATTCGCGATTCAGAAATTGAGACAATTGTCACTCCTTTGGGTGTAATTACCTACAACGCATAATGGAAGCCACTATAGATGATGAGCGCATGACAAGAGGAAGGGCTCTAGGTAAAGTTAAATGGTCCATATATTGTTGCTATAATTTGGGTGTGGTTGATATTTCTGAGTATTTTCTGGAGGAATTAATCCTCTCGTCGTTACTAATTGGGATGCCTACGTAGATCCAAGATACTGACTTCCGACTTCCTGGCTGTACTCCAAACAAATTATCATCCTGGACTATGGAGGATAGCAGTGAAGGAACTTGGGTATCAGTGTCTCGAGCTAGATGCGCCCCTAGTTATGTTCTTTTGCATCCAAGGGCAGCGCTCACACAGCCAAGAGAAGTGCATTCCGGGCTCCTATTCTGGGTAGTTTATAGCTACTTTCGTAAGTTTGGAAGGTGCATGGCCTAAACGATTGCATAGCATTGTTCCTGTTAGTTATTAAACTGAGCAATAAGAATCTTCTACAAAGGGAATTGTTGACGCGTTTTTTTCGGTTGTAGATCCCATCCTCTCCAAATAGTTGAAGGTATGTTCTACTTAATTATCATGTGGGTCCAGAATATAGCATAGATGCATTTGATTAAGGTTATTACTCTAGAGGAAAGTTGAAAAACGGAGCTTCCTAATCATTGGCGACAGTGATGTTCAATTTGCCTTTGATGATGTAAGCCTAAATTTTTATTGTATCTGTATTTAGAATAATGGCTACTCTTTTTTTGGGAGAGGCGGTTTTTGTAACAATCAAATTAGAAGCCCTGGAGACTGAAATTTGCTAGGACCCATGAGCATGTCTTAAATGGCTCTAACGAATATCAGATTAGCGCACCTCATCTTTAAGGCCCTTGCTACGCTTTTGGCAATATGTAGTCAACACCCTGAAAAGGGGGGTATCCGGGGATCAAATAATTATAAGCTTTTGTTCTGAAGATCGACAGTTCGTCAGATTCCGTATCGTGTATGAAATTGGGCTAGGTATCCCCTCCTAAGACACTAAAAAATATTGAGTTCATAGTGGTACTAGAACCAGGGTAAAAAATTATTGAAATGTGTTATATGGGTTCTAACAATAGCGGAGAATTATCCCTTTCCAGTAGGAACCTAAATATGCTACGCACCCAAACTTGATGGGAGAGCGGAAATTAACCAACAAGGCTCTTGGTACAGTTTGAGGCAAATCCTAACCTCATCTTTGGTTGTAGGGGTTTCCAGATTTGTAAATCTCAAACCCCAATCAGGTCTGGTAACTGCAGCGGAGGCTAACGCAATGCAACGCCCCGTCTGCTCTACCAAGCATCGAAGCAGCGAATATTCTGGGACTGGGGTACAGGGACCTTGACGTGTACCTGAAGTCGTCAAGGGGAAGTAAGTACAGACGCGCCTGGTAGTAGTCTAAAACCACCTCCAGTAACTGGTAGATTCTTGTTCTCTAAACGATTGAGCTGGTGGATTTATGGAAAAGAGAACCCTCCCTTGAACCCTCTCTAATCTTTTGCAACTTCTGCTCTTCTGGCACTCATTTTTTTTGCGGGAACTCGGCACTGGAGCAGGTGATTTTCAGACAAAGCGGTTTGGTTGTATTCAAAATACAAAGTAAAAATTTGGAACAATTATACTTATTCTCGTTTCCAGCAAAGATTGGTTGGCAAATAGAGTGCACCAATTGAGTTGAGTAAATTGCACGCCTTGAATCGCAGGAGGCAAACAATCCCAATTCTTTGTTAAAATCGTATGTACGATTAATAGGAGCATTTATTCGCCCATTGGGAATACCCTGCTTCTACAAGGAAAATACGACATTCTACATTCGGTGATTAATCCTTTTCGACTAACGCTACCAACACATCGTCTATGGGGGTAGGGATTACGTCCATTTTCACCATGATTTGAGACAAAAAGTTTAACCTGTTGGCAAGAACATTCAGAGTGTAAAATTGATGATAGAAAGTTAGTTTTCGCGTCAAGATTAATATCTCAGGTTCAAAACCCCCCCTGTTATTACAATAGTTGACAGGCACGTGAGAAGTCATGCCACACAAAGTAGATCTACGAATTGCCCCCAACATTAGTATTCTGCCATCTCAACCTTTTTGACTCGAATGATTCCAAATGCTCAAATGCTCAAATTATTCTACTTATGTTGCCAACACCTTCTATTTGAAGTTTATTAGCGATGATATCAATTATTAACCTATTCACATATAAAATTAGGACTCTGAAAATTATGAATAATAAACTTGACAAGTGATGAAACTACTTTAAGTCTGAAGAATAGTGACAAGCTCCAACTAGAGACTCCTAGTGGGCGAAAATTGGACTTGGTGTCTGAATTTGAAGGTGAGAATTTAACTTCTCATAAGAAGAAGAAACTGATGCTGACAATAGCCATGATGGCCATGTTTGCATTCAATGAGTTTAATGAAGCAGAATTGTTTGCAGCGGGCGCAACGCTAGGAGTGGAACCAGTTCCAGATCCCGTACTAGATCCAGAACCACTACCACCAGAACCTGGTTTTCCATTATTTCCAGAACCAGAGCCAGAGCCCGAACCTGAGCCCTGAGAAGAACCCGGAGTAGAACCTGGTGCAGAACCTGAACCAGAGCCAGAACTCGAACCCGATCCTGGAGAAGAACCTGGAGAAGAGCCAGAGCCAGAACCAGAGCCAGAGCCAGAACCCGAACCCGATCCTGGAGAAGAGCCAGGAGAAGAGCCAGGAGAAGAGCCAGGAGAAGAGCCAGGAGAAGAGCCAGAGCCCGAACCTCCTCCACCATTACCTCCACCATTACCAGCTCCTCCATTGCCTCCGCCATTACCAGCTCCTCCATTGCCTCCACCGTTTCTTCCTCCACCGTTTCCTCCTCCACCGTTTCCTCCTCCTCCATTGCCTCCGCCATTACCTCCTCCTCCATTGCCTCCACCATTACCTCCACCTCCATTGCCTCCGCCATTACCTCCTCCATTGCCTCCTCCGCCATTGCCTCCACCGTTTCCTCCTCCGCCATTACCTCCTCCGCCATTACCTCCTCCGCCATTACCTCCTCCTCCATTGCCTCCACCATTACCTCCACCTCCATTGCCTCCGCCATTACCTCCTCCATTGCCTCCTCCGCCATTGCCTCCACCGTTTCCTCCTCCGCCATTACCTCCTCCGCCATTACCTCCTCCACCATTACCTCCTCCGCCGTTACCTCCTCCGCCATTACCTCCTCCGCCATTACCTCCTCCGCCATTACCTCCTCCACCGTTACCTCCTCCGCCATTACCTCCTCCACCGTTACCTCCTCCGCCATTACCTCCTCCACCGTTACCTCCTCCGCCATTACCTCCTCCACCGTTACCTCCTCCGCCATTACCTCCTCCACCGTTACCTCCTCCGCCATTACCTCCTCCACCGTTACCTCCTCCGCCATTACCTCCTCCACCGTTACCTCCTCCACTCTTCGAACTTGTTGCTTCTGCAGAAGAGCTCGACTCTGTTGCACTAGAAGACAAGGTGGAAGAAATTGTAACGCAATGGGAACTATCCCTAATGCAAACAACTGAAGAACTTTCGGGTAAAGATGATTCAGAAATTGAACCAGAAGAAGAACCAGACACGCCAGAACTTGGTGAGCCAGAACTAGATGGTGGCTCTCCAGAAGAACTCGAAGGAGGAGCTCCAGAAGAACTCGAAGGAGGAGCACCTGATGAACTTGAAGGAGGAGCTCCAGAAGAACTTGAAGGAGGAGCTCCAGAAGAACTCGAAGGAGGAGCACCTGATGAACTAGATGGTGGCTCTCCAGAAGAACTCGAAGGAGGAGCTCCAGAAGAACTCGAAGGAGGAGCACCTGATGAACTTGAAGGAGGAGCTCCAGAAGAACTTGAAGGAGGAGCTCCAGAAGAACTCGAAGGAGGAGCACCTGATGAACTAGATGGTGGCTCTCCAGAAGAACTCGAAGGAGGAGCTCCAGAAGAACTCGAAGGAGGAGCTCCAGAAGAACTAGATGGAGGAGCTCCAGAAGAACTAGATGGAGGAGCACCTGATGAACTAGATGGCGGCTCTCTAGAAGAACTCGAAGGTGGAGCCTCAGAAGAACTCGAAGGTGGAGCTTCTGATGAACTCGAAGGTGGGGCCTCAGACGAACTTGAAGGTGGTGTCTCGGATGAGCTCGAAGGTGGTGCCTCAGAAGAACTCGAAGGTGGTGCCTCAGAC
>JAJMBP010000079.1:0-25783 GCA_030565345.1 Suhomyces coccinellae
AGATTAGAAATCTTTTGGGCTTTGCCCGCGCAGGTTCGAATCCTGCAGTTGTCGTCACCCTTACTTTTTGCCGTATTTTTTGACGTGACATCTGCCCATGCTTGACGGCCGAGGTGTTATGGGGCGCAAAATGGAACCGTGTTCTTTTTTGGTGGAATTCTGCCATGAGATTAGGCGAATATTTGTGAAATTGCAGACAGAGTGTATTTGAAATGGAGACCTAATACTTCCATCAGTTTGGCCTATTCTGGCTCGCTTTGCCTTAATAAGTCCCATATCTACAAGCATTGACATTCTAATTGGTACTCTACCCATTCCGTATTATTATTAGCACACACTTGTGATGGTTTCCAGACCACGTAGCTTGTTATTCTAAAATCCTAAAAAGGGGACTAGACTCTAATCCCTATGTTCATGACTAGATTTGTCCGATATAGTGTAACGGCTAGCACGGTTCGCTTTCACCGAGCAGACCCGGGTTCGACTCCCGGTATCGGAGCTCTTTTTTGTTGGCCCTAGCTTTTTGCTTTCTCGAGGTTTTAGACCATAGCGCCAGCTTCTTGGCCCCAAAGCGACCACACATTACCTTGATCCGTCATATCACTTCTGGTTGCTCCTGTCCACCTTGCACTGCATTTCGCCGTTTTCTCTTGCTTTATCACCTGATTCTGCCTTGGCTCAACATTTGCGAGCTAAAGTCCGGCCCATCACCACTGCGGTCTCAAGCTCCGTGGTCGTGGCAACCATCCGATCTGGCCAACATTGACCAGATCCCTTATATCCGGAACCATTGGTATGTCTACATTTACTAGGAACCACTTTTCCAGGACCCAATGGTATATAACACTGTATCTTCATAGTCTTTTCGGAGTTCGCTCATTTCATGGCCAGAAAAATATCCCGCTAAAGAGCTCCCAAGGGTCCTTCAAAATTAGAACAAAACACAACCTGCCACACCCCACATCTTGCCCCACCACTTCTGTGTAAACACACCAGCAAAACGGCACACCCAGGCCCCAATTTGCACCCATTCTCTGGACCCACCTTTCGCGGTGAGCGCACGACTCCCCCACACTTCGTATAGATAGGATCGATTTAAATACATTTATCCTTCACTTCTTCTTCTTCTTCTTCTTCCTGTGTTGGTATTCACCATGGTCCAAAGAACTCTCCAGAATGAAGATGCGCTTCCCCAGTTACCTGTCCCCCTGTTAGCGTCCACGGCCCTGCAAATCTTGAAGGCCATCAAGCCCATTGTGGGGTCAGACGAATACTCCGAGCTCCAGCAAGAGTCGTCGGTTTTCGTCACAGACGACAACATCAACTTGATCCAATCACACTTGGTGGCTGCCTCGCAGAAGCCCAACAACACTTGCTACTTGAATTCCATCAACGATGAGTCCAACCCCGGAATCTACGGAGAGCTTCGTGGAAACATCTTACCCCGTAACCCCTACTTGGTGTTAGAAGAAGACCCCTATTCCAAGACGTTGACGCCCCCAGACCAGAGCGAGCGTGCCGCCAGCTTGATCAATTCTTCATTGAAGTTCATAATCAGTCTCCGCAATGGCACGTTGAAGCCAGACGTGACCCCCAGAAGTGGAACCCCCTTGACCATGAACTGCTACAGAAACTTGTTTGGAACCACCCGTGTGCCCTCTCAGGGAGAACTAGGCAACAACATCACCCTCAAAAAGTACAAGCACATCAACGACTCTCGCCACATCATTATCATTAGCAACAACCAGTACTACAAACTTGAAGTGTTAACTCCCAGCGATGACAATGAGTCTTCCAAACACAAAATCTGGTTCAATGACAACGAGCTCTCGGTGTTGCTTCAAAAGATAGTGGAGGAATCGCTGAAAGTGGACCAAATTGCATCCATTAACAATTCGATCGGCTCGATTACCACACAATCTCTCAAGGAATGGAAGACTGCCAGGAGCGAAATCTCGAAGACAAATCTGAATACACTAGAATTGATTGATAATGCCTTGTTTGTGGTTGTTTTGGAGCCAAATTCTCCAATAACCGCTCAAGAAAAGACCTCGATAATTTCTCACGGCTCTTCAAAAATCCTTCCTCAAACTACCATGCAGATTGGTTCATGTACCTCCAGATGGTACGATAAGCTTCAATTGATTGTGACCAAGAATTCATGTGTGGGTGTTGTTTGGGAATCTACTTCCATGGATTCGACTGCGATTTTGAGATTCGTCAGTGATATCTATACCGATCTGATTCTTAAATTGGCCAAGAATATCAACGGAAGTGAGTATACCTTGTTTGATTCCATAATTAGCTTTGTTTCTTCACGAGAAATCGAAAAACCTGATACAGTTGAGTTAAAATTTACCAAAACCCCCGAACTTCAAAACTTGATTCACTTGTCGGAAACCAGATTGGCAGACATCATTAACCAGCATGAATTTAAAGTGGTGACATTGAAGTTGGATACACATCTAGTGGGAAAGTTTGGAATTTCTGTTGACTCAATGATACAATTAAGTTTCCAAATTGCACATTACTCTTTATATGGTAAAATGGTGAACACTTTGGAACCTGTTACTACCAGAAAATTCAAAGACGCAAGAACAGAATTGGTCACCATTCAGAACGATATTGTTTTCGATATGGTGAAGTTGTTTATTACCAATTCTGAAGACCAGGAGAAGTGGAACGCATTTAAAACTTGCTGCACCGACCACCACAAGCTGTTCATAGATGGAATGAATGGCAAAGGATTTGAAAGACACTTGTCGACTTTATTGGAAATTGCAAAGAATACGAAGACTGTCGATTATTTGAATAATCTCAATCCTGAATTAGCCCCAATTCCAGATTTTAAGAAGATCGAAATTCCTTTGTTGTCCAATCCCTTGATCGAGAACCTTCTTATTCCAGAGTTGTTGGTCGCAAACTGTGGAAACCAAGCATTACATTTATTCGGTATTTCCCCAGCCATTGACCAAGGATTTGGAATTGGTTATATCGTGCACCGTGACAAGATTATCATCACGGTTTCTTCGCAATTCCGTCAAACAGAACGGTTCTTGGATACTTTCAAACGTGTTCTCGACGAATTGAAGAATATTCTTAAGAAAAAGTCCAATTTCTTGATTAACATCAACGATTCAGAATCTAGGAAGGACGAATTGAAGAGACTTAGAATCGAGCACGAATTGGACCAAGTTGAAAATATTCCATCCAAGAAGTTCCCAATTCAGTTGGTTCTTGACAAGAATGATGATTCGGAAGAGTATGCCAACTCAGATTATGGAGCAATGAAGGTTTCAACTTCAGTTGAAAGCACAAATGGCGACTATAACTTGTTGGGAGGATATGGCTATTTTGACTTTGGTGAATTAGACAATAGATCCAATATCATTTCGAGAAATGAATCACATTTGAACAGTCACAATGCTTCCAATCTCCACTCTACATTGAGTTCTCGCAACCATAGTATGCTTAATATGAACAAGCATAGTGAAGACTTACAGAAAAAGTTATCTATTTCAGAGAAAATTAGAGACAAGCTAGGTAGCTTGGATAGCTTGAAGTCACTGGAAGGTTCTTCGGCTAAAAACCCCGACAAGAAAGACAGGGCTACCATCGGAAGAGCTTTAGATACGTCCAAGTTCAGGTAGCTTGGTGTTATATCGTGGATATTTTATTTATTTATTTCTTTAGTGAAGCTCGGACTTTTTATAGTAAAGTATGCAACTGATGATTCTTGTACATAATCAAGAGTAATGATTACTAAGGAACCTAAAACACTATGTCTGCAAGGTTCCTTTTAGACGACCTACATCTATATTCAAATGGGTGCAAATGCGTGCATGTCTCAATATCAAGTTCACAAATTTTCAGATTGGACTATTAGTAAGTAATTCTGATTAGTTGCAACTCTCCATTCTATCTGCAATCGGTAGATACATGGTTATTTGGGCTAACTACTTATATCATATGGCCATAGAACAATGAAAATCCCGATTTCAGGTATTGCACCTCTATCAAAATCATTGATTCAGATCAAAGGAGTCGATGCTTCCAAGTTCCTCAATGGACTCATTACTTCGAGGCTTTTACCAAATGTGGTGAAGAAGAAGCAGCATACGATAAGTGATTCCGAGAACAAGCATCAGAGGCTCTCAGAAGTCATTAATCTAGACCAGAATTGGGGCCTCATGCATGAAGATATCTATGATCCAGATAACAACATTTTCATCAGAAGAGATGGAATTAACACCATGTTCTTGAACTCCAAGGGAAGAATCGTCAACGACTGTTTCATCTATGCCAACCCCTTCCATAATCTTAACCAGGCTTTCGCTGAAAACATAAAGTCCCCTAATTATTTGGTGGAGGTGGACAATACCGTAGCAAATAGTTTGCTTCTGTTGTTGAAAATCCACAAATTGAGTGCCAAAGTCAAAATTTCAAAGCAAGAAAACTTGCATTCCTATTACTACTACAATGACAATGTCGAATTTGATGAGTGGTTGGACAACTTACAGTTTGAACGTTTCCAATCAATGACTTCCGAAGACGCATTGATTGCAGCGAACGACTTTATCGACAAAGAGGTGGTGTTCAACAAAAGCATAGTCAATCACATCGTGGGATTTGCTGTTGATAATAGAATTCCTAATTTTGGGCTCAAGATTATCACTGACACTCCAGTTGTGACTGGAAAAAGTGACAATACTCAAGGCCACATTGAAGTAGAAAATCTATTTTCTACATCTTTCAAAGAACAGTTTCCATTTGAAGTTACTGGAGAAGACAGTATTATCAGAAGAAGATTTCTCAATGGTTTATTTGAGACAACCGATACATCCAAGGAAGTTTCATTATTGCCATTCGAATGTAACTTGGATTACACCAATGGTTTGTCCTTGGACAAAGGCTGTTACGTTGGCCAGGAGTTAACCATTAGAACTTTCAATAACGGAATCATCAGAAAGAGAGTTGTACCTGTTCAATTCTTTGACCTACAAGAAAAACAAACACTTTCCGATCAAATCACATATGATCCAAGCGATCCAGTGATCAAACACTTGAAAAACATAAACCAGGCCAATTTGTCCAAATTGACAGTCCAAACTTTGCACGAAACAGAGAAACAAGAGCCCGTTTCTACAGAGGAATCTCCTTTCAATAATCCATTCAGTTCAAGACCCAGTCGCAAGAGAAATAATTCTAGTGGAAAATTGCTTTCCATCAAGGATAACCTAGGATTCTTATTGGTGAACTTGGCAGATATTGAAAAAACGGATCTTTATAAGATGGAAATCCCATGCCTAGAAGAAGGTTCCAAGACCATTGGACTCAAGGTGTTTACCCCTGATTGGTGGCCAGTTGACGAGTAATGTAAATAGACACACAATATTATACCATAGATTTCAGTATTTTGTTAGCATACAAATAAAGTACTTATGAAAAATCCTCAAAGCATCAAAACAATAGAAAACCCTATAGAACAGGATTAATATTAAATATTGTTTTAAAGGATTTTGAGTATTCATACTTTTAATTATCGTCTAGTTTATTTGCATTTCTTCACTATCTCATTTCAATGTGATACTTTCATATCCATATCCTGCACACAGTCGATATAATATGATGATTTCCATCATTTCTTGAAATGACATTCAAGATGACCAAGGATGAGGCACTTACAGCGGGTAAGTAAAGGATATAGAAAGTCCGAGTTGATGAATGTGCTTATTTTGACGAAAGAATTCATTTTTTCACGAAATATTTTACTTTTCTCGATGGTTTGTCCACTTTTTCACATAGAATCAACTATGACCAGAACTAACAAACAGACGAAATCGCCCTTTACGACAGACAAATTAGGTTATGGGGAATGGCCACTCAATTGAGACTTCGGTCTGCAAAGATTTTAATAATAAATGTTGGGGGAGTCGGAACAGAAATAGTGAAAAACTTGGTCTTGGGAGGTTTGAATTCCATTGAATTGTTGGATAGTTCTGCTGTCAGAGAAGAAGATTTTGCTACTCAATTCTTCTTGCCCAATGATGACAGCATAATCGGAAAGCCCAAGTTGCCCATAATTTTGGAAAAGATTAGGGAATTGAACAATAGAGTCACCTTAAGCACCAATCTCACCCCATTGGATAGAGTATTTGAAGATCCATCATACTTCAAGAAATTCGACTTGATAATTGCCACCGAGTTGAACAAAGATGAAATGTTCACTTTGAATCATCACACTAGAAATTTGAATATACCATTATACTGTACTGGATTACATGGGTTGTTTGGATATATAATTACAGATCTAATTGAACACTACTCGACTCCCCAGAAAGATGCCGGAAATCAGTTACGAGAGCCCAACACCAAGATCAACCGGTGCAAGACCATAACTCAAGTTGATTTTGACAAGGAAACAAACGTGGAAACTTTGACTATTTTGGATGAGTTCATTCCAATTTCTCAGATTTTCGAATCCAAGGAATTGCCTAAGCAACTTAATAGAAGGCAGTTAAAACGGTTAACTGGAGCTTTCCCATTGATATTTGCCTTGTTCGAATTCCTCAAATCTGAAAATCCTGAAGATGTCGTAGACCAGGAAGAGTTGAAGGCCAAGGCCGAGGAATTATGTGAGAAGTATGAAATTCCCAAGACTTCTATCACAGGAGAGTATTTGGAATTGTTTTCCAACCAAGCTTTCACAGAATACGCGCCAGTGGCGGCCATTTTAGGAGGAACCTTAGCACAGGATGTTATTCAGTTTTTGAGTAAAAAAGAAAGTCCCATTAATAATGTGTTGATATTGGATGCAGTGAAGTCAGAAATGCCAATTTACTTGTTATGATACGTATATATTTACCCATGTATCACCAATAGAAATTTATGTATATCTTCTCACTTGGAGGGTGTAAATCCTCTGCCTTTTCTTTTCTTCAAATGTGAAGTATCTCTCAAGAACTTCAAACTGGACCCTACTCTCAGTTTAGTAGAAATGTACTTCTCTTTTTCTGTCTTGATCTTTTCCAAAAGTTCGGCCTTTGATTGCGCAAAGCTTTCATTGGCTTTGATTTCCATATCTGTAGCATTATCTAATTTTTCATTAGCGTCCTTGATTTTTTGTTTCGTCTGCTCAATTTGTTCTTTTGAATCTTTAATTGACAGCATACAATTTTCATATTCCTTGGTTGTGTAGGTTTTCTCTTCTTTCTTTGATTGAATCCTATTCAAGAATCCCTTGATCTTATTTTGAAGCTCCCAGATTTCCTTTTGGTTCTTAATGAAACGTATTTTCGATTCATCTTCAATTTTGGACTCCTCAACAAAATTCTCTATCTTGACACCTAAAAGGTTCACTTCTGCCTGAGTGGACTCCAATTCTGACGTTTTCTTCTCGTACCATTTATTTGCAATGCTAATTCTTGACTCAACATGATCCAAATCATCTAAGATTCCTTTGGTCTTGCTCAAGTCTGTCTCCCTTCCGATCCTACCCATCCTTTGATCCACCTGTAAGTAGCTCAAGTATTCTTGTTCGCTAATTTCCAGTTCTGAAAATAGCCTATTGAGAGTCATGATTAATTTGTGAGTCAAGATAGTAGATGTCGTAGTACTATCTGTCTGAGGAAGCTTTGTGTGAATACCAATTAAAGCACTGTAGTCATTTTTCAATGGATTTGTTATGTAATCCAGTTCTAGACGTTTCATTTCATAGTAAGTTCTCTTTTTCTCCTTTGGTTTCTCTGCAATCGAGTTGGGGAAGTCTGCAGAATCATAAGGCGTGTAATGGAAATGAACTTCTGTCAATAAAGACCTTTCCACATCGTCCGCATTGAATTTGGGAATACTAGGCAAATCAGGCAAGGGCCAGGGAATGAATTTTGACTTTTTGGTCACTACTGAGGCTTCCCATACCTGATTGAAGAACTTGGATGCCAAATATGTGAGTTTTTGATTGTAAATGGGGAAGATGTCAGGAGGCAAGTTTCCTATGAATTCTCGCAAACACACAATAGACGAGATTAGCTTGTACAAGTAATCGCTCTTATCTTTGTCCTCTTGGTAGTAAATTTTGCAATGCTCAATGGTTTTCATAGGGACAAGGCGGATGAATATGGAAGGATCCAATCTGTTCTGATTTCTGAGTTTGCTGATAAAGTCGGTGGTGGTGTCCACGTAGCCGTCAAAGATTACTAGAATATCGAATCTTGCGGCGTCAAGAGTTTCGTGGTCCTTCTGAATATTGCCGTCCGCTGGCAACAAGTGGATGGTGGTGTTAATTTCTGGGGCTTTTCTTTTGGATTCCTTGACCTCGGCGCGTTTCTTGGAGTCCTTACCGTTGGAGTCAGCCTTGCCTGCCTTCTTGGATTCCCGCTGCACGTTCAGGCCCACGTAGCGCTTGATGACCTTCTTGCCGTTGCACCCGAGCAAGAGTGCTTCCACGAGGTCGAAGAACTTGTTGTCGTTTTTCATGACGATGCCTACGCTCTTGGCTCGGGACCTGATGGACCCACTCAGAATGATCACGTTAACCAAGTCACGGAGAACTGTGAACTTGCCGCTTGTATCGGCTAATTTGCTGGACATGTCCTTCAGCAAGAGGTTCTTGGGCATGTAGTGGTTGATTAAAAGATACGGGTGGGTGCTCACGAGCATGCAGTTATTGATACAGATCTCCAAGGACTTGACAATCAAGTCCTTGGTGTCGTTGGTTTCACAGTACTTAAGGATGTCGGGATAATGGAGCGACACGATCTGGTCCGTGAGTTCTTTCTGGAATTCGTACATGGGCGTGGCAAGAAGATAATCGCCAGTTGTGTTGACCTTTTCAAGTTGGAGCTCTACCACTGACGGCTCGGGTGTGCCGTCCAAAATCTTGAGCAAGTCCATGGCGGCAGGTCTAATTAGTCAATGAGGAAGTAAGAGGATGGTGGAACGAATTAAATGGATCAAGGGTGCAAAAATGGAAAGAAGAAGGTGGATAGGAATTGACAGTTCGGTTGTAGTTGTGATTGTCTGAGATAACTGGCACGTGAGTGATTAATGAGAGGGTCGAGTTGAGCTAAGAGGGGCGGGGGAGGGCCAAGGGGGATGAAAAAAGAGAAATTGAGGCGATATCTTTGATTGAATGGGTTATATTGGTGTTCTGGCGAAGTATGGGCCATTTTGGCTTTCTGTGTGTGGAAATACACCACTTCTTTCAACAGCTTGGTTCAGTGAAACAGTGCGGCAATGCATGTCATTTTTTGCGAACAGCCACCAGCAATAGAGATGCAATTGAGGCGGCATTGGACGGGCAATTGGTCTACAAATGGGTGAGTCGACATTCTGGACATTCTCCTCGAGTATTGCTCTTACATGTTCTAATTACGCGTGAAAACCGCACCCTATGCATCGAAGCCTGTCTAATATTATACACTCTATGGATTCCAGCCCATAGGCTCTGCTTCCGACAAAACACACCCAGAGCTACCAAAGAGATGCCCTGGGGTACTTTCTAGCCGTTTAAATGCTGTTGGAACAATACCGGTCCAAGAAACCCAGCACAGACGCTGTTTTCGGGGGTTGCACCACTTTTCGCAGCCATAGTCTATGCCCGCCACAACTTCACAGAGCGGTCCCATCCGCTGCTGACAATCTCCACTCCGTCCTGGCCCGTGCTAATGTCGCAGCTCATTACCTTGTCGTTGTGGCCCTTCAAAGATTTCACCTTGGCCCAATTGTCAGCTGACCACACGTTGACTGTACCGTCATACAGTGAGCTCACGAGACTCGTCCCATCTTCGTGGAACCTCACCTCGCTTACTAGCTTCGTATGTGCTGGAATCGAGAAGATCTCGCTGTTTCGGCGGAAGTCCCATATTTTTATCGAGCAATCTCCACTAGCACTCGCCAAATGGTACCCATTGGGGGACCAATCGAGTCCATAGATGCCGGAAATGTGGTTTTTGAAAACAGCGATGGACCGGCCGCTTCGGAGATCCCATACCCGTATTATACCATCTAGACCTGCAGTAGTGTACAAGCTTCCATCTGGATGGAATGCACCCACAAAAACTTCTTTAGAATGACCTTCCTGTTGCACCAATTCAGTTGACGTCTCCACGTCCCAGAGCTTCCAGGTCTGGTCAAATGATGTTGAAGCAACATATTTCTGGCTAGGGTGCACCAGTACCCCCGATATTCTTTGTTCATGTGCATTTTTGATGGACTTAGTGGGTTTCGACAGCTCTGGTTCCCAGAAGTTCAATGTTCCCTCATTTCCACCACTAACCAAATACTCATCAGTCCACTCCAAGGTTACTTTCTCTGTGTGTTGTCCCTTTAGGCTATTAACTGTGCTCAAGCTATTTCTATCGAGAATGAAGATGGATCCATCCCACGAGGCTGCAGCGATTCTGTCGGGTATTTTGGAATTTTGTTTCGAGTATCTAACTCTAGATATGGCTCTGGTGTTTGTGGGGATCAATTGCGTTCCGAAGAGATCTATTTTGGCAAGAGAGGCATTGATACTTCGACGTTGATGGAGTATTGGGACAATATCTCCTGCAATTTCCGACTTTTTTCTCAATTCCTCGACTCTTTTGCTTGCTCTGTCCAATGAGTATGCCAAAATGTCCATTCTGGCGTCGTACAACGCTTGGGTTCCGGGTGTATAGAACTCCTCATCGTCCTCATCGTCCTCTTCTTCCTCCATATCTTGGTCTTCTTCGCCGAAATACGCAATTTCTGTAGGCGCTTCTTGCACCAATTTGACAAGCCGTTGTCTTCGATCAGCTTTATCCTCTCCAAAGTACGTAATGGGCTCTCCTAACTGACGGAGTTGTTGTCGTACCTCATTGTCATCAGTAGGTACAAATTGCGATTGGGGTTTCTGTGACGGGAGATCATTTATGGTGGGTAGTTGATTCAAGTCCATTAGAAATACTGGAACTGTATAATGATAGCAATATTGATCGAAGACTGCAGCTTTGTAGTAGGTGAAGATGATGTATGATATCTTGAACTCTTCTGGTACTTTGCAGGTTAAGTAAACTGCAATAATACTACCTACTAACTAATGCTCATATTTATGATGGAATGGGGTGTTATTTGCCGTACCGCTTTGATGAAATTGCTCAAATTTCTGTGGCCGTCTCTTCACATGCGGGGGAATTCTGTTATGATTAGGAATTCCACTGTTTTCTCGTAGATCTGCTGGGAAATTGCTCTGTTTATGTAGTCAAGTCACGTGATGAGGTCCATTAGTTGGTAGGGAGAATTCCCGGCATGCCCTATATTCAGCCTCAGAACAGAAGCGGTGAATAGCCAAAGATCTGGCCAGAATCCCTAAAATTTAGTTGCAGCAGATTAATTATTAAAATAATTTGGCGAAAGAGATAATTAACCATATCTATTCAGGAAAATTTCGTGTAAACTCAGGTAAATTCGTACATTTGTATATAGAGGCACTATGGCGTAGAATACAATAAATTGGATCCCGCAACTCTTGTTTTTGATAACCACAACATTGGTGCTGAATTAAAAATTAATTGATATTACTTCCAGACCTCCAAAGAATTTAAGGCCACGATGATCTGAAATTGTCAATTAGTCAATCAATTCGAGCATCTATTATTAAATATATGTTCGAAATGATGACACTTTGCTTTGATAGAGTAGCAGAGTAGCAGCTCTACTAATGGTTTTCCTGGAGGACTCTATCAGCAAACTGGGCAAAATTCTCCTTGTCATTTACCTGCTCATCAAGATCTGGTTGACAGAAAACTGCCAAAGTATTTCTTGCAATGTTGCTCATGGACGTTCCTTTGACATAATGTGGCACTGCCTTGAACTTACCTTTGGAGATCTCCTCCAAAGCAGAGCCTGTTTGGAATGCAAGACAATCCTTGGGAATTTTCACTTGGTGCACGATGTTCTTACGATCCCGGATATAGAGGCCGGATTCTGAATCTGGTGAAGATTCAAGCGCGTGGGCCAGTTCCTTGGACTCGTCCAAAAATAGGGCTGACGTCAATCCCGTGATGCAAGAATGGTCCAAGTGTTCACCACACCAGTCGTCGTCGTTGGTTTCTTTGCTAGTACTGGGGAAGTAATGCAATAATCTTGCTTTGGTGCAGGTGCTCTCCCTGACCACCCTCTCCAAGAAGTCCAGATGGTAGATTCCTTCATTGGCCATGAACTTGTCACAATTGGTGGCGATATGTTTGGCCACGTCTATGATGAGATTGCACAATTTCTTTGTGTCTTCCTCAAACGTCTGCAATCCCTGAATGTCCTTTGGGGGCCAGATATTGGGCGAAGTGTAGGCTTTGTATTTCTGGAATCTCTGGCAGATATCTTCGCTGGGTCCTTGCAAGCTGGGGTCCTTGTGGAAGGCACAATTGACATAGTAAGAACCCTTGTTAAAGTCAGGTTTTCCGGTGCTGGCAAGAATTTCCTTGCCACAGGACCAGCCGGTTACCCAGTTGGATTCCTCACATTCAAGTTCCTTGAGGGTTTCTGCTGGAAGTGTTGCAAGAATGGAGATACTCTTCAAAACCTGAAGTCTCAACTGCTCATAATGAGAGGGCAATTGATTGACGAGAATGATGCCCAACGAGTCTGGACCAAAGGCCCGTGTCAAGATTTGGCTGTCGAGCCCCTCCTGCAATTGCTGAAAACTCACTAAGACTGGAGATGCCATCACATAAGAAGAAAGAAAGTAGGTGAATCAAGCAAAGTAGTAAAATGTGGAGAACAAAAATGAAAAAAGAAAAGCCCGACGCGGGGGTCGAACCCGCAACCTTTTGATACCTTAAATTTCTTTAAAAGTCAAACGCTCTAGCCATTGAGCTAGCCAGGCTTAGTAATGTGCAAGATATCCCATTTAGTGTTTCAGTCCAATACACAGGAGTATTCTCACTACCTGAATAGCAGAACCTGTAACTAGCAGAACCTGTAACTAGCAGAACCTGTAACTAATGCTTAACCTGTAATTCTCGGCTAATACAAGATCAGCGTTAGAGTAAGTCCTAGTCAATCACCAGAACTCGCCTATCTAAGCGAAATTAGTACCACAACCACATGTAAATCTGCGCTTATCTACGCGAAATTGACACCAGACGTACATGTAAATCGCGGCTAAATAAGCGAACATAATACCACAGACTGCGATATTTGCAGTCGATTTTTGCAGTCGATTTTAAGAAAATGGACTTCACCTCTCCTTTAGATAAACTCGTTATTTCTTGCGCTAAATCCACAATAAATCCATACTCTACTCCTCGTTTCTACGTTCGGTCAAATCAAGAACATCATTTTATTCAATAATAAATACACCGTTCAAGTACATTTTAAATCAATAATACAGCTTTCAGGTCATTTTTATTGCCATTTCCTAGACCAATATCCATTAAGTTCACAAGGAGAAACCTCCAAATACAAAAATCGCCAACAAGGCGCAACCAAGAGCTCTGTAGAGATCTCCCGATTGTTGGACCAAGGTGTGGCCGGTACTGGTTTTGTTGCCGGTGTCTTCCTTGCCGTTGGTGGTACCAGTCTCGGTGAAGTTGATACCTGGCTCAGCGCTGGCACTGAGGTCTCCGTTCCAGCAGTATCTTTGGAAACATTGCTTACATTGGTCAGATTGCTCAATGCCCTGTCTCTCCTGTTCTCTTCTGATGATGGCACATCCGACACAAGCGGGCCACTCGTCGTCCAAGGTGCGGTTCAATCTACTGGCCACCTCGAAACCATTCTCGATCATACCGAACTTCTCCTTCAGACTGTACTTCATCTTGAAGGTAGAGGTGTTGGAGAAGAAGCTGAAAGGTCTGTTGGCAGTGTAGACGACCAATGGGGCATCATAGACATTGGGGGTACCGGTGTTGTTGTAAGTGTTGGACTTCAACAAGCCGGTCAAGTTTCTGGCATCACAGCCAAAGAAGGTGGGTCTTGCGGTCAAATTCAAGTTTCTGAAGGTGTTGACGTCAGGAACGTATGGGAAAACCGTTCCGTTGTCCTGCTGGAAGGTTTGTCTGGAGAAAGTATTGACCAAGGATGCACCATTGGGCCAGGAGTACTCGGTGTCGGCGGAATTGTCGTAGGCGAAAATGACGTCCACGTCTCTGTGGGGCTGGATTAATGGAGCCAATGGGATGTTCTGGCCATCCTCACCTCCGTCGATCAAGTACAAGGTGTCGTTGTTGGCGATGGAAGGAACGAGGCCCAACTTGGTATCATGGAAGGGATTGGGGTAGAGGGCCACGTCAATTTCTTCCTGTGAGGCATCCTTGAGGATGTCGGAGATGACACTGGTGATGGTGGATGACAAGCCGGTGGTGTTGATCTGCAACAAGAACTGGTTGAACAAAGAGGACGAGGTACCCATGATAAAGCCTGCATTATCAAAGCCACCCACACACGTGCCGTTGTGTTTACCGTTGGACACATGGGTTCCCAAGTACTTGACCTGGGAGAACTGGTACACGGCGGGGTCCCAGGAGCCCAACTCGAAGGCATTGGCCTCGAAAATGGTGGCATTGCCGGTGATGTTGGCGGTGTTGGGGAGATCGGGTGCCCTGTTGTCCATGACCACGATGGGGAAGGGCATCTGGTGCGAGGTAAAGGGCTCGGAGTCCTGGAGGGTGGACCAGGTCAAAGCAGCACCATTGTCGGAGGAGTTGGTGAAGAACTGGTGGGACAAGGCACGAGCCCACACGTCGGTGAAGGAGATCTCGTAGCCGGCGTCCTTCTTGTCATCCAAGTCCTTTCTGATACTGTTGTAGTAGGCGAGGGTCTTGACCACGTTGATGCCGCCGTAGTTCATGATGGAGTGCTCCAAGTCCCAGATTTCCTCCTTGTCCAAGATCTCCTGGACAGAGGTGAAGTTGTTGAGGGCAATGGAGCCCACCAACCAGTTACCACCCGAAAGACCCACCAAGTAGGTGGACGCCTGGAGCAAGCCGCCCAAGCCGTGGTCCACGGCTCCACGGGTTCTGCTGTCCAAGGCGGACAATTGGCCGGCTCCACACAACATGGCACGGTAGCCACCACCCGAAAACGCCAATCCGATGGAGATGGACCGGTTGGCCTTGTTGTGCAAGAAGTCGGACGCATCGAAGTCGGTCATGTTGAGTTTGGAAAGGAAGTCTTCCAAGTTCTTGTCGGTGACCTGTTGACGGTTCTTGATCCACTCGGACTCCCAGGATGAGACGTGGGTGGCCTCTCTGAGAAGGGGGCTGGAGGGACAGTCGATGGTGCCTGGGGCGTAGGAGTCGGTAGGAGACCAAGCCAGGGCCACGGCAGCGAGGGCTGCCAAAGTAAGTGACAAGCGCATTTCAAAGGGTCGGGAAGACACGAAGAAGACGCAGGGGAGGAAGGGGAAGAGGAGTGGGAAAAGGAGAAGTAGGGTGTTGTTGTTGTTGGTGGAAAGAGCAGAGGAGAGAGAAAAAACCGTGATGTACGGGGAAGAGGATGGCTTGAAATATTTATGAGTAGAAAAGTTGCGGAGACGCACAAAACGGTGAACCCTGGTCTCGTATTTTGCCTAAGGCGACAATGCCCGAAACGAGAGCTACAAGACGGGACATTCGGGTAGAAGGCGGGAAGTAGCAGAGCACCAACAACGGGCCATTGAGTCGAGAGAGAAGATTCCGGCGTGGATGGTGAGATACTATTGTCTCTTTTGATTGTACTAGCGAGAGCAACCGTTGTAGTGGAGGGTGAAATGAGCTCATGCTTCGGTTCTTGGGAGACTCTCCCCCTGGGCTTGTGGGGGTGAGACAACCGACATTGGCCTATCAGGACATGTCAGTCAGGCCAGGTCAGGCAGTCGGAGTAGTATGGGTTCGGGTTTCGGGTTCTGGGGTTGGGGGCACGCGTGGAGGGAGGGGGCTTGAAGCTTATAGGACGGACACGGTGGTAGGCGGAAGCGCTGACACATCGGGTCATTGGGCAGTGGGGCAGTTACGGAGAGAAGAAAAGGGAACCAGGTGGTTATGGAGAGAATCTCGAGGGGAAGCATCAGCGGAAACATGGTGGAAAATCTAGAGACAGGACGGGCATTGGGGAGTGGAGGCTGCTGGCAGATGGAGGAATTGGGACGCCCGGATGATGCAGATTCCGGCGGATTGCCGTCCCGCTGCACCAACATCGTCGTGGCTACGATGTCATTGCTCCCAGTACAATCCTGTGAAAATGATATAAATAGACCAGGCTGATGGAGCGACTGCGACTGGGGAATGATGAAAGGATGAGACGCTTATAAAGCGCATACAACTGCCCAACGCGCTTAGAAACGGAGCTGTATTAATAGAACCGTCCATACGGGTGGCTGACCAGATAGGTTGGTCGAAGCGGCTGGGCACGCTGGTGCCAGGCCGTGGCTAATGGGGCTACGAAGTGCTGTGTAGAATTCGTATCAAATTCGGTCATTCGGCATCTGTCTGGCAATGTCGGGGCTGTAGTTGATTTTTCCTTTTCGGCATATGACGCTGATGGGGCCACATCGGTTGGGAAGGGATGCTATTGTTGGCATAGGCTTCTGGCGCTGATTGGAATATTGAAATTGTACGTCACATTCGGCATCTGGCATCTGACGTAGCTTGGGTTCTGCTGCATGCGTTGGAAGGGAAGAGCACGGTTATTTGGAACCTGGTGGTGGACTTGACGTGTTGCATGCACTGACTGATGGTGGATAGCACGGTTATTTGGAGCCGGTGTAATAGGAGCTGTTGGGTGCGTAAATATGCATAGTACGGTTACTCGGCATCTGAGGTGATTAAGTCTGTTCTAAACCCTTTGTATTGTCCGGCCGGTTCCGACCACCAGGATAGACAACGACACATAGCTCCAACTCCCCACTATCAAACCACCTCGTAGCATGGTTGGGATTCTACGAACGGAAGCTCATCGCCTGCAATGGTGCGCCAAAACCAATGCTCATGTTGTCGGAATGTGCCCCTCCCTGTTTACTATAGAAATGGCAAAGGTATCAAACCAGGCATTGAGACTAGTTGGTTCGGTTGGCCCGCGACGCTTTGATTGTGCCTGAGCCCAAAACCAAACAAAAGCACGCCAGATTGGAGTTCTAGGACCAAACCCAGAATCGGAACCAGAACCAGAACCAGAACCAGAACCAGGGCCGCCAGAGCCGGAGCCAGAGCTGGAGCCAGAGCTAGAACCAGAATCACAACCAAAAACAGAACCACAACCGGAACCGGAACCTAGAAACCATAACATCAGACTCGCGAGAATTTTCCCCAATTTCACCTGCTACCCATGACGTCATCCCCCGCTGTTGACATCTGCGCTGCAGAAAATACAGTATATGACACAGCCAGGGCTCGCACGCCTGTCAGAAGCGATTTCTTAGGCCCTATCTTCTTCATGGACATCACCCACCGTTTGGCCCACACGTGCCGCACCCCACATAGACGCATCAACGGCAACTGGGCGTCCTCGAACCGGTAGTTGCAGCTTTCGAGCAAAGTCTCCAACTCGCCCGTGTCCAACTGCACGTGTTGACTGGCCAAAAGCGCTTTTGCCTGCTCCAACACCACCTTTCGCCTGGCCCGCTCCTTATCCATGGACGGCACCACGAGAATAGTCAATGAAGATCTTTGAGAAGATCTGATCGACACATACTGGCCGAAAAGCGCCTGGAACCTCTGCTTACTCAAGGTTTCTGCCTCTTTTATGTCCACCAGATCGTGGCCCATGCGCTCCAGAAACTCGTACGTCTTGTTGGAAATCTTCTCCCAGAGGTGTCTGTGGAGCCTCAACACGGGCGATTCGGGACAGAAATTGCTGCTCTTCACTGCGGGCTCCAAAGCGGCCCAGAGATTATGAGCTGGTGCTTCGTCTCGGGTATCTTTGTTGAGGGACTGGATATATGCCTCGACAATTTGGCTGCGAAATTCCAACTCGGAGAGTCTGGCAAGCCTTTTCTCAAGCCACTCCAAAAACTGCTCCACTTCTGCCAAAAGACACTCGCTGGAATAGCTGCTGGAGATTACTAGACAAGCGCCGATGGTGGTCCGGTGAACCGCCGAGTTGCTTAGAACGGCATATCCCAACTGCTTCTTGATGCGCAACTCATTGCTAGCATGAGTCGCTAGGTAGAACGCAAGCATCTCGCCGTGGGTGCGTGAGAGGATATCATTTCGCTTTCCAATGTAGATGTAGTGATATAGCGTGGTCAATGGATCGTTTGCATCGAGATTAGAAGCTGTGATACAATAGTTAACGCCTGGGGCCATTTCACGGCCTGGAACTGGCTGGAATGGAGTATCACTCCAGGTTGTGAGATCAAACGCCTTATGAACTAATCCCTCGAGCTCAGTGGCCTCTGCCAATTCACAATCCCCAGTTACTAGAACTTCGACATACTTTTCGTCCTGAAGAAACTGCTTTGCATACAAGACCATGTCTTGCAAGTCGATGGTTTCCAAAGTATCACGACGCTCTTCGAGGGTACCCAAATTGCCTTCCAAAAATAGTACGGATCCTGAAATTGCCTGCTGGATACCAGAACTCTTTTCAAGAGAATCGATCTGGTCTCTAAGCACCACCCTGGCCTTCATCAACTCTGTGTATCGTATTTCTTGTAATTCCGAACCAAGAAAGGTCTTGAAATCCTTGAGAACAAACCGCACTATGCTGCGGAGAATTTTAGTAGGTCCACTGATAGTGAAGCAATACGACTCTCTACCAGAAAATAGCGGATACACACCCCAAGATCCCCCAATCAATTCGGCATCATACAACTCGTTTTTTAGACGTGCACCGTACAACTGACAGATCAATTCGACGGAAAGATGTTTCATTTGATTGAACGTCTCCTCAATTTTCAGAACTTGGAAACTAATAGTTGATTTGAATCTCTTGCTTGTATCCAAGGAATTTAAATACCAAGCTTCATATGTAGGTGTCTTTTCAAGTAGAATGGGATTTTGTGCAGGTGGCAGACATGTCTGAAAGACAGTAGAAGTCACCGACAAATCATGTACCAAATTATCCAACTCCATTTGTGAATGAAAAAGAAATGGGTTGGTGTTGGGAAACCAGTTTGGAGCAAAAGAGGAATTTACACTGCAAGGCTCAGGTTGTCTGAACTTCTGAATCAACTGAAAAATATTCAAGCAATTAAGAGAAAGTACTTGATATTCAAAGTCATAGTATGTATCCGAAATCCACTCTGAATTCAGTTCAAAATCCAAGATGAGTCCCTCTTGAGTCAAGGATTTTAGTATTATGGGATCATCGTGAGACACAATCATAATAACCTGATTCATGTTAAATACTTTTCTGGAGTGGTATAAACAATCTGTGGCTTTTTCCCTCCAATATTGTCTTGAATTGGTATCATAGTCCCCCAAATACTTCAGATCTCCTTCGTTCAAGTCCAGAAATCCTTTAAGCAAATTTTCCAATCCAAATTTCTGGTATTGATGTAATCTAGTGGCAGCATCACTGGAAAAATCTATATTATCCAATGACTCTTGGTAATAATAATTCATCTTAGAAACTGTTAGATAAATTGAAATCATTTGTGCCAAATACTCATCTGGAAGATTCTTAATCTTATCAACGTAGCATAGCACATTCATGAATAAAACTGGCATATTTTTGGCTCCATTTTTCGTCATACATAATTCTATAATTAACACCCTACCATTTGATGAAAGTTCTTGAACAGTTGCTGTTAAGGAGGAAATCAAATTTAGCTTCGTCAAAAGCTTGAACAAGCTACTGTTTGACTCATCTCCTAACAAGTAACACCATACCTCCTCGCACCAATTGGGAACATATTTGAGTGGAAACACGAATTGAACCTTCGAATATGGCTTTTTTATGAACAATAGTTTGTTAAGCTCTTGTGAGCCAAACACAGGAGCGCTTGTCATTCTAGGGGGTTGAAGAGTCCTATAATATGATAAATTATTTGAATTTGAGTACATCTCAGTTGGAACTATAGAGTTCTTCAGATATGTTTTTCCAGTGACGTATTTCTTTGTTGATTCTTTAAGAGAAAGTTCTTCATTGCTCAAGTTGGAAAAATTCATTAAAATCAATTTTTGTAGAATATTGAGTGATTGGGGTCCCATTACTACCAAAGCTATATTTTCGCTGGTATAATAAGTCTGGAAGTAGCTGGTTAATATTTTTGTCAAGTTTATGGAGTTCATTGAAGGAATTACTTTAAGCGTATGGTAAGAACCCGTGCTAAAACGATGAAAAGGGCTATTTCTATTGCTCAATAACCTTAATCCATGGAAATGAATTTTTTCCGATTTGGTAAGATTTAATTCGTGTTCTTGCTGTATGACCAGTATTTCGTTCATTACTGCTTTTTCATTGAAGAGTGGGTTCTTTAAAAGTGAACTGAAGTGCCGAAAAGCTTTTTCGACTACCAACTCAGCATCTTGGGAGGTGGATTTCGCGGAAATTTCAAAGGAGAACAGGGTGAACTCGCCAGTTGTGTAGGCATTGCAGCTACCTCCGTAACTTTGGACGTAATTGGAAAAACCATTTGGTTCTGGAAATTCGGAGGATCCTAGGAATATCAGATGTTCACATAAGTGAGCCAAACCAAGTACATTGGAAGGGTCATTGAAGCTACCACTTGAAACGGACACGGAACAGCAGGTATGATCCAAAACTGGAGAAGACAATAAGAGGCATTTGGTGCCGTTCTCAAGACAAATGAGCTTGTGGTTGAGACTTGCTGTGGCTAGCGACTTTTTGAGAGTCACAGGTATACATTCCACTGTGTTGAACAACGACATGATGGAAAAGGAAGTTGAAATCAGAGGAGAGAAAACAGGGATCGAATTGGTATCAGGTGGGTAATGGAGAGAACAGTCCAGGGATATTATCTATATTCTGTGTGGTCCAGGACGGTTTGGTGTGGGTTTCAGATGGGTGCAAACTTCCGCATTGGGGATGGACAATCTGGCAGTGAAGTATATAAGAGAGAGATACAAGCTGGGGTCAAATGGGATCACCTGGTAGAAGTATTTAAATCATTTAAGAAGAATGGGCTTGCTTATCGGGAGCAATGTGGGCGTTAGGTCCATTTGGTTGAGATTGCACCTATGAATAATATGCAAGTTGACTAAAGGAATAACTTATGGCCATCGCTATTGCGTCCAAAAGTGCTGTGGTACCATGTTTTTGCTATCCATTATTTGTAGCCAGGTCATATTCATTTCCTGGGTACAGCCCTATACATTTCCAGACTGCAAGCCCTTTTCATGGTTCCTGCTACAGCCCTAATCTTCACTGAGATACTATTGGTCAAAACCCTGGAAAATTTAACGAGAAAACGACAGAAAACTATGCCGCGAACGAAGCAAAAATAGTATACCCTGAGAAAACTGAAGTACTAACTGCCAACTGATGCAAGTACCAACGGATGAGATTGAATAATTCCATAAATCTGAAAAGTTTGAAAATTATCCGCTAATTCCAAATAGCAAGGGACTACATCCTTCGAGGAGAAGCGCCACATCTTACCACCACAAGCCACCTAAGGTCACAATCCATACCTCATCCCACGTTTCCTCCCCTATCTTCACCTTCCATACTCACAGCCTATTATTTACTCACCTCTTCTTACCTCAAGTTGTCCGATATAGTGTAACGGCTAGCACGGTTCGCTTTCACCGAGCAGACCCGGGTTCGACTCCCGGTATCGGAGCTCATTTCTTTTTTTGCAAAACGCCCCACGCGCAATTCTCCTTGCAACCATCGTTGCCAGCACCCCTTTTCCAGCTGTTTCTGGCGGATTTGCACCGCTCCAGCTCCAGCCAGTTGGTGGTGGCAGGAACAGCACCCGGACCCCCACCACGCCCCCACGCCCCCAGCGTCTCCTCCTCTGCTTCCACCCTTCCCTGCAGCTTTCGCTCCCGGTCGTGCAGGGCACTTGCATGACCACAAAAAAGAAACGTTATCGGGACGTGCGCCCACCGCCCAACCCCCTACAACAATACCAACTAGATCACTACGCCAGCACCTGGCAATCGTATATATTGGTCCAAACTCCAAACCAACTGTCATCTTCAGCTTTTCACCCGCGTCTTCGTGCTTGCCTTTCTGCAGCTTCCCTTCCCACCTGTTGCTGCACCGCGTGTCTCCAGCACCAACTCCTCCTCCTCCTCCTGCTCCTCCTTCTGCTCGCACTGTGTCCTACTCCGGTCCCCTACCACCACCGCCACCTCCACCTCCTCCTCCACACCCTGTCCCTATTCCACCGGTGAATGATCGATATATGAACTCCGCCGCTCCCCATGTCCAACCAATACATCTACAATAGCTACCAGTACTCGCCCAGCATGGGCTACGCCAGCGTGGGCGGCGCCTCGGGCCCCAGTCCGCAGTCGACCAACGCCAGTCCCGTGTTCAACAACAACACCTCCACTAGCCCCCTCTTCGCCTCCAGCTTGGCGTACGTGCTGCCCTCGGGCTCGTCGTACTCCAGCGTGTCGTCGGCGTCCAGCAGCTCCAGCAACGGCGGCGCCGCCAGCGGCAGCAGCTTGTTGTCCGGCACCACGGCGGCGTCGTCGTCCGCGCTGTCGGCGTCATCTGCCGGCGCCATGGGCCTGCAGTACTCGTTCCACACGCCCCGCCTCCGCTACTACCTCTCCAAGTCCTTCGACATCGAGGACGACATGGAGTTCTGCCCCGACATCCCCGAGTACTCGCTGAGCCCCTCCGGCAAGAAGTTCAACCCCTACACCGCCACTGTGTTCTCGCCATCGCAGGACTCGCGGGCGGCCGCCGCGGCCGCCGCCGCTCCCCGGATGCACACGCCCCGGCTCCTGAAGCCGTTGGAAATCATCCATCCTCAGACCAAGATGCGTGTGGGATCTCCCAGCATGTCCAAGTAGCCCCGGTGGCCTGATTATATGTATGATCATGATGATGACGACGACGACGATGATGATGATGATGAGAGCTTGTGTTTTTATGTACAATATTAGATGCGAATACAGATAAAGAGATAAGATCGTAGTGCGAAGAAGGGCGAGAAAATAGTGTGGCGGTGTGGAGATAAGGCGAATTGGAGTGGGTGCATCGGAGCGGAAAAGGACCAGAAAGTGTGTGTGAGTTGTTGATGAGACTGGAAGGGAGAAGGTTCTGGGCAGAAGATGCAGAGTGAAGCTACAACGAAGTAGGGCGAAGAATAAGCAAGAGAGTGGATTCGAGACGTAGAATGAGGCTTTGAATGTAGAGACAAGTCTTCGAGAGAAGAGGTTAGTAGACCCAGTCGAGAGATACCCGAGATAATCTAGGGACCGACTTTAGCTAGCGAGAATCATTGTACGGACCTGGATTTTCCCCAGAACGAAGGATCTTGACAGTGAAATTATCTTGACAGTGAAATTATCTAGACAGTGGAATTATCTTGACAGTGAAATTATCTTGACAGTGAAATTATCTTGATAGTGAGATTATCGTGAGAGTGAAATTGTGCAAATGGGCCAATGGTAGAATTGACTCAGAGTCAAGAAAGGAGATACAAGCAGTGGGGCTGGCATGCATGATCAATAGGCAATGTGAGTCGATCGAGACCCAGCTATTGCACCTTATGGGGAAGTTGTCGTGACGGAAGCTGAAATTGTGCCTCTTCACCAGCAATGCCATTTCCTCCAACAACAACATGGCTATGCTCTCTGGCCTTTCTGCACAAAGGCCCAATGGCTGCAACCACACCTGGATCTGCCAGCACTGGTCTAATCTCTTAACTATTCTGGGTAATTCCCAGCTCAAGTATCCAGAAAAGAAGTGGTCGTTCCATTCTGTTCTTATGCGCAATTGAAGAACTACGCCCAAGGACACTAACCCTTCTCTTGACACACTTCTGCTGCCCCTGGGGCCCCAAGTTCTATCCTCTTAACCTATCTAGGGAACATTCCAGTCTGAGATTTGCAGATGCATCTAAACAATAAACTGGGACGCTTCAGCCTATTTGCTAGTTCAGGGTGGATGGAGCGTATCACAAGCACAAACCGGGGATGGTCCATTCTCTCTCAAGGCACACAATTCCAAGGAGGCATTGCCTATTGATGTCCAGACGAATAAGAGCACCTGTGGTTTCACATTGACACCAGAAGACCCTGGTGGCTTGTCAGTGGCAGGCTTTGGCATAAATTATGTCAGGTGGGGAGTCTGGCTGGGAGTGGCACATGTAGTTAACGATAACTCCGATGTAGCATAGAGAATTGCTTGCTTAGGTTCCACAGCCCATTGGCCATTTGCCGGAAGCGGCCTCTGTTTGTCGTCGGTGTCTAGAACAAACCACTCTTCATTGCTACGACGCACAATTAGGTAGACTCGTCTGTCTAGGTGATTGTTTGGCTGTTCTTCTGCAATTGTCTGGCTTCTCTGTTATGAATTGTCTGGCTTCTCTTCTGCAATTGTCTGGCTGCTCTGTATGAATTGTCTGGCTGCTCTGTTATGAATTGCCTGTGGCAGTGCAAGCTCCACAGCCAATGCTTGAAATTTGGCACCATCCTGCGTCGACCTAATATTGCGATTGTTCTACTATGAAGACAGCCCTCGCTATTGTCCATTTCCAGTTCGAGAAACGCTCTAGATCAAACCCATCCTCAACCTTATCCAGTGTCGTAGCGTGGCCAAATACCCGATTCGTCAAGGGATGGGCTCCGCCCGTTTCTACGTCATAGGTAGGCCCCTGGAGTGGGGTCGATGGCTTGTGAAGTTTTTCGCTGTATCGCCGTCTCCACATTATTGCCTCCGTTTGGAACATTGACTCCAGAATCACCTTTTGTGTTCCCGGTGGCGCTTGTTCTATGGTTATGAAAGCGTTTTACCCATTGCACACTACACGGTCCGCCAGATGGACCCGGGCCAGTGCAAAAGTATAAATACCTCTTGAATTCTTGACTCCTGACCCATTTCCCCGTCCTGGACCACCAACCCTTCGCCATGCAATTCTCCCCCTTGGTCATTGCCTCCTTAGCTGCCGTCGTTGCAGCCGACGGCGTCGACTCCCAGCAGATCGAGTTCGTCACCAGACTAGTCCAAGACGCCAAGTCCAATGCCCGAGAATACTTGAACTACATACAGACGGCCCGCACGTCGGTTCCAGCCCAATTCACCTCGTTGGCCAGAGTGGTGCAGACCTACACCGACGACTCGTACACCACCTTGATCAGTGCCCAGAGTATCAACGTGCCCGAGTTGGAGTCGTTCGCCACCAACTTGCCCTGGTACAGTGACAGAATCGCCCAAGGCGTCCAGGGATCCGGCTCTGGCTCTGGCTCTGGCTCCGGATCTGCCACCGCCTCGGGCTCCAAGTCGGGTTCTGGATCGGGTTCCTCCATCACATCCGGCTCGGGCGCCTCCAAGGCCTCTTCCACCGGCCACTCGTCCAAATCCGACTCGTCCAACACCAAATCAAGCACCAAGTCCGCTGGTTCCAGCACCAACGGAGCGGCAGATATGATAATGCCTGTGGGCGCAACTCTTGCTGGCTTGATTGTTGCTTTACTTTAAATAACGAATGTATGTTTAGTGGAGAAGCGGCACGTCCGGTACCGGGACCGCCAAGCTCGCAACATTGCACCAGAGCCACACATCAGGAAACCTGGGGAGGAAGCTGAATTTCAGCGCTTCCGAGGTTACCTTTTCTGTAGAGTAGACATGGGCTATATAGCGCTGCCTAAAGCAGCAGGTCGTGCGCCTACCGTCCAGTGACGAAAAACGCAAAAATAATGACTCCTGCGCGATTCGAACGCACGCATCTTTACGATAGTAGAACTTGAGTCTA
>JAJMBP010000080.1:0-21769 GCA_030565345.1 Suhomyces coccinellae
CTTCTGAGTCTAAGACCTCCACTCCAGCTACCCCAGGTACCGAGTCCAAGTCTACCCCACCAGCTACCCCAGCTTCTGAATCTAAGACCTCCACTCCAGCTACCCCAGGTACCGAGTCCAAGTCTACTCCTCCAGGAACTAAGTCTACTCCACCTGCTACCGAGTCCAAGTCTACTCCTCCAGCTACCCCAGCTTCTGAGTCCAAGACCACTACTCCAGCTACCCCAGGAACCGAGTCTACTGTTGTTACCATCCTGACTACCGTTGTTACCATCACTTCTTGTGGTGAGAACGGCTGTCACACCACCCCCGTTACCACTGGTGTCACCACCGTTACTTCGGAATCCACCATCTACACCACTTACTGCCCATTGACCCCAACCACCCCAGCTTCTGAGTCTAAGTCCACCCCACCAGGTACTGAGACCAAGCCAACCCCACCAGGTACCAAGTCTACTCCAGCTTCTGAGTCTAAGCCAACCCCACCAGGTACTGAGACCAAGCCAACTCCTCCAGGAACTGAGACTAAGCCAACCCCACCAGGTACCAAGTCTACCCCAGCTTCTGAGTCTAAGCCAACCCCACCAGGTACTGAGACCAAGCCAACTCCTCCAGGAACTGAGACTAAGCCAACCCCACCAGGTACCAAGTCTACCCCAGCTTCTGAGTCTAAGCCAACCCCACCAGGTACTGAGACCAAGCCAACTCCTCCAGCCACTCAACAAACCACCGTGGTCACCATCACTTCTTGTGGCGGAAAGGATTGCCAGACTGTTCCAGTGACCACCGGTGTGACCACTTACACCTCTGAGTCCACTGTGTACACCACCTACTGTCCTTTGACCACCCAAGAGGCTCCAAAGCCAGCTGCTCCTCAGTCCACCAAGGCTAACGACCACAAGGGCGCTTCTATTGAACAGAAGCCATTGAGCACCGAAAGTGCCCCTCACACTGTCGAAGCTCAATCGGTCGCTCCACCAGCTGCACCATCTGCCACCACCGTCACCAACTCCTACACCACCCAAACCTTGACCAAGCCAACTCCTTCTGGTGAGGCTCCAGCTGTGGTCAAGCCATCCCCATCTTCCATTGCTTCTGTTGCCAGCGTTGCTAACGCTGCTGCTTCCATGAAGTACTCCACCGGTATGGTCGCTATCGGTATGATCGCCATGTTGTTCTAATAGAACTTTTCTTCCACAAACTACACATACCCCATAGCAAAATTCATTTATATTCTTCTTCGGTTTGTTAGAATTCATCGGTAAAACTTATTCGGTTCCAGAATCTGAATCTGGGCACGCATTATATAATTTCAATGTATAAACTTGCATTTCTACTAAGTGTATCATACTAGAGCGATTTCAATAAAGCTTGTTTTTCTGTGTTATTCAAAAAGTGGCGACTTGGAAATCTTTGCATTCATTGATTTGGACTTTCACACACATATCATTCGTGGAAAACATCTTCGTTTACTTGTAATTGAGATAGCTCCTCAAATTTACATTAACATAATACCGCTTTCTTGTACCTGAAATATCACCTTAAGTGTAAACAAGCCAATACCTTTATAAGATAGGGATATTAATAATGCATTCATCTGGATAGGAATAATTAAAACTGCATTCAATTTGACTCAGTTATACACCAAGATTGTTGCAGAAAAGGCCTTTGTGTTCCGCGCACGACCCGGTTTTGCAGCCAAATCAACCAAGTGGGAAAGAAACAACCGCCCTCCGATTTACAACAACTCTTCTCCTGAAACCTTAGAAAAGAAGCTACCAAAGACCGAGAATATTCAATATCGCTGACACCAAGCTACAGAAACCTAACCCAGGCTCCATACTCCATTATTTTAACCAAATTGCCATGTCCTCGCCCAATTCCAGACCTCAAACTGAAGAGCCTAAAATCTCACAGACCCAACAAACCGAAGGAAATCCCACTGTTGAGGAAGTCCCTACAGCTAATGAATCCAAGTTTGAATTAAGCACCAATTCTTGCGACGTGGCTGCAGAGGAACCCAGTGCCATACCCTCTGGAAGCTCTCTACCTGCCGAAATAAGATCGGTCTCAGACGCCCAACCCAAAATAGCTTCCAGAGGCAGGCCATCGTCATGTGTTTTTGTTGCTAGTTTAGCCGCCCACAAGACAGATGATGAGCTTAGCTTAGCAGTGACTGAGCATTTCCAACAATGGGGCTCGCCATCCTCGGTCAAAGTCTTACGAGATACTTGCAACAGGCCCTACGCTTTTGTCCAGTACAATAGTGATGGTGAATCAATCCGAGCCATTAGATGTGGCCACAATTCAATGATCCATGGCAGGAGCATTAGGTGCGAACCCGCTAAAGTTAACAGAACGTTGTTCTTGTGCTCCTCGTCCCTCTATACTCAGAAAGCCATAGAAAGTCTTTTGTTAGAGTATGGAGAAATAGAGCAACTAGCCCAGAGTGATAAAGCAGGAGGAATTATCGACAAACCACAGTCAAGGGGCTCAAAAGCCTGGTACTGTAAGTTCGTTTACAGAGATGATGCTATCAGGGCTTTCGCTAATATTTCAGAAGAGAACACCTTGGAAGTGGAGTGGTCCCAGAATATTGATACTACTTACAATGATTCAGAAAATGTTGACAGAAGTGTATCCAAACCCTGTATTGACAAAAATTCTATTTTTGTTGGTCAATTAAATTCGGATATCACAGAAAAAGTATTAAAGGAAAGGTTCTCTCGTCATGGCCAGATCAGTCTTGTGGAAATGATTAGGAAACCAAATAATATTTTTGCCTTCATAAGATTTGAAGACGAATCAGGAGCAGCAAGCGCAGTCGAGAGAGAAAATCACTCCATGCTTTGCAACAAAACCATGCACGTTCAATATAGGGAGACCTACATCAATATGTCAAAAGCCACTGAAAAGATTAAAGGAATAGTGTTAGCTCCGCCTCCAATAAACTTGAATAGAAGGTACAACACTAACCGCACAACGGACAAAAAAAAGAAGGTTATACTCAAGCCTAAACTTGCTGTAGGCTCAAGTAATAACTTCAATAGAAGAAAAGGTTCAGAGGAGAATTTAACTAGCAAAGAAACATCGCTCAATTCCGAAATTGCAAAATCCTCGAAGTCTTCTGATTTTCCCAAGCCAGCATTTGAACTTAATAAAGAAAATTATCCGGCACTCCCACAGAAATCTGGTGAAAAGAAGATCAAGTCAACAGAATCTATTAATAAATCTCCTACTCTCGCCTCCCCAGAATCTAAAAATGCCAATTTTGACCAGGCTAGGAAGAATAATGCAAATGTTCCTTATTTTTATTATATTCCAGGATCAGAGCCACAAATGCACATGGGGGCAAAGTTTCAACATTTATCTAGCGCTGGCGGACCTCCGCAGCCCCTTCCTCCCAATTTTTTTTATCCACAGTACTATGTTCCATACGATGGTCACGAGTATGGCCTGATGCAGGCACCATTTGCTATGCCACCTTATCCCGTATATTATTCACCAGATGCAGATTATAAGTGACTAACTAGCTGATATACATAGCTAACCATATTGCTTACCAAGATTTGCTATTTATGTTTAACTAAGCTTGTCTATGTAAAGCCTCAAAATATCTAGTCGTGCGTAGCACAATAAATTACTTACCAACCCTTTCTAGGTCCCGTTATCGTAATCTCCAGATATGTCCTGCTTGCATGGGCACCGGGATGCCGAATTCTCCGAGAATCATGTCACTTCAGCTACAATAGATATAGAAAAACTCTCTCAAGCTATAGATTATGGAACCGGTGGAGGGGCGAAAGAGAAGAGACGATTACGATCTAGCTTTGCCATTCATGATACATTTTATCAGCTTCCTGCTATGAATGAAACTCTAGCAAAGACTAAACCTTGGAAAAATGACATGAATTATTTCAAGAAAGTGTACATCTCAGCATTGGCACTTATGAAGATGACTTTGCATGCTAAAAGCGGTGGGTCCATAGAAGTGATGGGAATGATCACTGGAAAAATCATGGAGGGATCTATTATTGTGATGGATGTGTATGCATTGCCAGTTGAGGGAACAGAAACTAGAGTCAATGCGCAAGCCGAGGGCTATGAGTACATGGTGAAATATTTGGAGGCGAACAAGAATCTCAAATCCCGCAATGAAAACATTGTGGGTTGGTACCATTCGCACCCTGGCTATGGATGCTGGCTTTCGGGAATAGATGTGAGTACACAATCTTTGAATCAGAATTTTCAAGATCCGTACTTGGCATTGGTCATTGACCCTATAAAAACTACCACTCAAAATAAAGTAGAGATCGGGGTGTTCCGGACTTATCCAGAGGATGAATGGGACAAAAATAACCATAAGAACACGAGCAAGAGTCACAACCAGCACATTTTGCCAAAATCTAAGAGAAAGGACTTTGGAATCCATTCTGAGAAGTACTACTCTTTGGACATCGAGATATTTCACAATCTGGCAGACATCCTTGCCATGGCTATGACCCTCAATTACGAAGACAACAATTCTGTGGCATGGATCAAACATCTCTTGAGTACGAATAATAGCTACAGTTTGGCCCACGAGAACAAGGCCACAGAAGAACCAGTGGTCTTGAGTTCCGCCAAGAACCAAACACGCTACAAGAACAGTTTGATTGATCGGTACGATCTCCAGGACGAAAGCTTGGGCAAAATCTCCCAATTGACAGAAATGCTCCACAAATGGGACCTTTCAAGTTCACGAACCGAGTTCCACAAGAAGTTCGAGCTTGGGTTTGAAGGTTTGATTTACCGGAAGTTGCTTGACGGGCCACGGAGACGCCACCCTGGTGCCGAACTGAACCTCGATAGTGGACTGGATGACTATATGGAGGGTGGGTCTGGGCTTTCTGACGAGGATGAAAGTGATCTTGCACGAGAGGACAAAGAGGCCCGAGGTCTCAATGTGTCGGACATGGAGGACGCCATTCTGGTAGAGAGCAGCACGGTGCCGAAGAATGAAGAGTATGGTGACGAGTACGACGACGAAGATGACGACACAGACGTGGCGTATGATTCGGAGTTGAAGCCGCTCAAGAGAGAGAGAAAGGGAGTGTGCGAGACTCGTCGTGTTGATTCGAGACTACTGCTTGTGGTTCCCAAAGACAGAGATAGAGACAGAGACAGAGAAAAAGACAAGACGGCCAGACTGCCAATGAAGACGCAGCGGGCCAACCGTTCTGATGTGTCTGTGGCCACCACTGCCACCGCCGGGAGCACTGCCACCACATCGGCTGCGGGTGGGCGGCCACCCCGTCCCAAGCTCTTCATGACGCGAGGAGGGGCCTACGACGACGACCACGCGTCCAAGCTCAAGAAAACGCGTGGACGAGACTTGGGGGACATCGCCAGCCTCAGTGCCCATATCGGGACCACGCAGGCCCAGGCACTTTTCACCGCTGACGTGCAAAGCCGGCTTTTTCTATAGCGAGTGAAGGGTTCGTCTGTACAGGAAAATGGCATCACAGGAGCAATACCCACTGAACTGTAACATGAACGACATCTCATGTATTACGTACCATATCCGAGCTGTCGTACTATTACATAGTAGCACTACCAACCACAGACCCTTCCACTTGTAGCACTTTCCCAGTCTGGATGTCCAGTTGCGGTACCTGGCATCTTCACCTTCTCTCTCACATTCACCTTTTTTTTCGATCCTCATCTCAAAAAAACCATCGCTACCTTTTCACCGCGACCGCATCTCCATTTGGAACCCCTCCACTGGAACCCTCCTTGGCTTCCATCCACACCTCTCTGCCCCTCTTCCCGTCTAGATGCCTCCATCGGCAGCAACCGCCCCCGCCAATTCCGCCTCCTCCAACCCCCTCATCGACCGCTACCTCTCCAACCCCCTCACCTTCAAGCCAGGAAAGTCCACTACCGAGACTTCTGCCGACCGTCCTGCCAGCTACATCGTGTTATCCCGGTCTCAAACTGCCGCCAGTGCCCTGCCTAATCCACTGCCTTCGATTTCCTCTTCAAACGAGCCCGTTTCCATGAGACCAAAGCCCAGATCCATGGCCGAGGCCGTGGCCGCATACACCGGCAAGAAGTTCTTGACCAAGAGCGAGAAGAAGCTCTTGAACAAACAGAAAAAGGCGCAACAGCCGGATGAGAACGACGACGACGACATGGGCGTGGCGTTCCTGTCGGAAGGCGATTCTCACTACGAGTCTGCGTCCGAGTACCTTGACAATACCGACTCGCCGTTTGCCGGGTTTAGCGAGCCCAGTGCCAGTGCCAGTGCCAGCGCTAGTCCCCTGGTTGTTGATAGCCGTGAAACCGCCAGTGCTAGTTCCGGTGACAGTGCCAGTCCCGAGAAAGAGGATGCCCCAGTTTCCCAGCCAAATCTCAATGAGGAGGAAGACGACGATGCTGAGGATGGCGACTTCGAACAGGGCTCACCCAGTGAGTCCGACTCGTCAGAAAGCAACAACGAAGACGATGACGACGCCGAGACTGCCACCTTAAAGCACGACTTGAAGACCGACGCCGCCCAGCAGTTACCCCAGGACGCGTCCAAGTCCACCCCTCCCACCTCTCCCGAAGACGAAGGGAGCGAGCAGCAAAAGCAAACAGTCTCTTTGGACGGAGTCTACGACTTCAACGAAAACGCCGACGACAGAGGCTCCAACAACTCGACCAGAATCTACAAGAGCTGGCGAGAGCTCTCCAAGTCCCGGCCCGTAGGGCTTCTCAACCATGGTGTCACATGCTACATGAACTCCGCCATCCAGTCGTTGGTACACATTCCAGCATTGCAGCACTACTTGAACGACATCAACAACGGCAAGTACAACCAAGTGTTAAAGCCACGCTCGGTGTCGCAGGTATTGGCCGAGTTGTCCAAGAAGATGTGGGGCTTGGAGTCCGGCAAGAACAAGGAGAGACACGTCAAGTACGTCAATCCCAAGAAGATCATACAGCGCTTGGATGATATCAACTGCATGATGTCCGAGTGGCAGCAGGAGGACTCCCACGAGTACTACATGTCGTTGATGTCCCGCTTGCAGGAGGACTCCACGCCCAAGGGCCAGAAATTGAACCAGTCCATCCTCTACGATATCTTCGGAGGCTTGTTGGATCAGCACATCACCTGCTCGGTGTGTAAAAACGTGTCGGAGACCAAGCAGGAGTTCTACGACTTGTCGTTGGGCTTGAACAAGAAGAAGCACCGTGCGGTGACTCCAGAAGGCGAGAGCCCTGCTCCTTCGGAAAACCCCCACAAATACTCCATCGAGAAGTCCATCCGTGACTTCTTCTCCAACGAAGTCATCAAGGTGGACAAGAACGACAACAGCTCGGGTTACTTCTGCGAAAAGTGCAAGAAGAAAACCATGGCCAACAAGATCAGTTTTATCAACAGATCGCCCGAGACCCTCACCATCCACTTAAAGCGGTTCAAGTTCAACGGCAACTCCTCCTCCAAGATGAAGCAGGCCATCTCCTACTCCAAGTACTTGGACTTGTCGGAATACACCATGGACAAGTCCACGGCCAAGTACAAGCTTGTGTCGGTGATTGTGCACGAGGGAAGGTCGATTTCATCCGGCCATTACGTGGCCCATTGCATGCAGCCCGATGGAACCTGGTCGACGTACGACGACGAGTACATCAACAAGATCAACGAAAGGGAGGCTTTGAGCGATCCTTCGGCATATGTGTTGGTGTACACCAAGCTCACTTCCAAGAACAAGAGAATTATAGAGGAGGACGACAGCGCCAGGAAACGGAGGAAAGTATAATAGCGTACAGGGAAGCCCGTGCGTTAGTTGTATATTAGATAAAAGTGCATCAAGATAGCGTAGAGACAAGTAGTCAGAATAATAGAGAATTTAGGCAAAAGGAAGCAACCGGAATGATTAAATGTGATAAGAAATGATAGCAAAGGGATGCGATTCACCAACGTGGAACTACTTCTATCATAAACGGCCTCATGTATCCAGTAGCCCAAAGACAGGATACATTACCATCCTTCCTTCTTCCCAGAGCGTGCTACTTCCTTCTCCCCAGATGTTGTTCTTCTAGAGTGTGCTACTATCTTCTTTATCCTCAGGATCCGTAACCCTTTCCTGCTACAGCCACACTAATTTCAAGAATAATACCATGACAACAGGCCTTTCTCTTCACACCAATGTCACTCTAGAATCCGATTGGTCACACCCTGGCAGAATTACAATACTTCCGTGTCACATAGTTTAAAATTGCCCCTCGAGGAAACTTCTGCCAGAACCCGAGCTCCGGAATTATTAGGACTGGCCACAACTGGTGCTTAAGTCACTCTCCCCAAATGACTGCTACAGAAACCATTCAATCTGGAGCTTCACTTCCGTGGGTATTGCGTTTTGGTAGCAATAACGTTGCGCATTTTGGCCAGCGGAATAAAACCATAATCTGCTACTACCTCCCGAATAGGACTTATTCCGAGCAAGCACGTTTCATCTTGGAAATATCGGGACGGACATGTGTGGTTCTTATCGTGAAATCTGCCAAAAGATGTCGGATCCGTTCGCCCTAGAATAGCAAAGAAGTTTCGCAAGTGCTAGTTTCGTTTTCAAGTAGCTTCACGCCATAGCACAAGGCCCATTGCCCACTATTTGTCACACTGGTGGTGGCACAAAAGATGGCTACAAACAGAATGGGAACATTATTGGCCCAATAGAGTAGCGAGGTGCCAATTGCAAAAAATACCATGCACATACTCACTCACTTTACGTACACGATCGGTGCCAGTAATTTAACTACTTCGGTCAATTTCAAATAACCTGCTCTACTTAATTATTGCATTACAAGAATTAGCTATATACCAACATAAGAATCTGCAGCCCGAACCAACCAAACCTAAACCAACCAGAGAAACAACCGAGATAAATAATTAAAACAAACCAGAACAGTCGGGACTGCAGACGCAATGAAGTCTACCACACGCAAAGTCTAGCACCGATTACGCATCCACAAACACCTCCTCTTCGTCTTCCTCGTCGACATTCTTGATCCCGGGAATTCGAAGACGGTTCAAAAAGAGGCCGTTCATGTAGTCCTTGTAATCGCTAGAGGTCTTGGGCGGCTCGAGGGGTTGTGCGAACTTGAAGCCGTCGAGGCTCTTTTCGTCCATGGAGTCGGCGCTGGACGTCGACGCCGACGACGTGCTGCTGTAGCGCCGCCGGATCTTGTTCTTCAACGCCTGCTCCAAGAGCCCGTTGGTGGAGACGTGGTTGGTCACGAACTTGACGTAGTACGTTTCCAACACGAACTTGCCCTCCTTGTAGTTTTGGCGCGGGTCGAAGGCCTTCTTGTAGTACCAGCCGAGGGGCGACTTGCACTGGTGGCACGCCACCTTGTAGATGAGGTAGTCGCCCGTGCGCATGTTGGTCTGGTGGAGGGCGGAGCTGGCCTCGATGTTGATAAGGTTGTCGACCAAGAGGGCGGCGCCGGAGCTGCCGATGAAACCGTCGCAAATCACCAAGTCGGAGAGACAGAGGTGCGACGAGCACCCGAGACATGCGATGATCTTGACCTCGGGCGACTCGTACAGCGAGTCGTCGAAGTACTTGGTGAGCTTGAGACCCATGGCGACAGGCTATTGGGGCAGGGGCAGGACGGACAGGGGACGGGAGCGGCCAGCAATGGCTTGGCGGAACAACTCAATGGAAGTGAATTTAGGGGGTGAGTCTCGCAATGGGGGTTACGGTGCGTCTGCTGAGGGTGGGGGTGGGAGGGATGGGGTGGCGAGTGGAGGGCCGGCCGGGGAGTGGTAGATGGCAGGCAATGGCAGAAACACGGAGTCCACCTGGTAGTGGGGGCGAATCTGGGGAAGCACTGGCTGGCGTGGGCGCTAAGGAGGCGGGAGAATGGGAGTGATCAGATGCGTGGGCCAGTACAGTACTAGGCGGGACGATCGATTGAGGACTGGGTCTCAGTGAGCAGAAAGCAGAAAGCAGGAGCAGTATGGGGCCAGAGGCCGGGGAGGGACAGAGCCGGTAGGGGAGGGACCACGTACAGGCAGCGGTCGTCGCAAGTAGGAACAGGGTAGGCTCTGTGAGGAAGGCGGGAAGAAAGGACGAAAGTGAAGGGAAGAAGAACGCACAATCGAGGGGCAAGGTGCAAATAAATACGGTTGCGTGGTTAGGCAATATGGACTGGGTACGACAGAATAGGAATGACAAATGAAACGGTAGTGGAGACGGGATGGGGTAGTGGGACGGAGGTAGTGGGAGGCAGAGAAAGATGTTGGGGTGTCATAGCAGGAGGAGGAGGGGCCATGGGAGCCGAAGGGAGCCTGCGGTGTGGGATCGGCTGTGACCAAGGCACGGGCCAGGGCAGGGGGACGGTGGTGACTTCCTGTCGTAGCAACCCGCCCCCAGTGGAGGGAACTGGAAGGACCGGTTGTTCTGACTCAAGATCCGTGGCCACAATGTAGAGTTGAAGCCCACTTCACGGTAGCGGGCCTGCTACCACGAAGTGTGGAGTGCGGAATTTATGGGGGGACGTTAGGGCACTGGGCCACCGGGCTACTAGGGAGATAATCGCGGGTTGCTTCGACACAACTCACAGCTCAGCATGGGACTTCTCCTTTCACTGCTCACCATGGCCATGTACCCCATATACACAGAGAGCTGGACATTCCAGGACCAGACCGTGGCGAGAGAGTCATGGGGTGGCCAGTTCAGTCTTGAGCCACCACCACGCCGGCTGCGGAGGAGGGCACACTGCATGGCGATGAGAACAATAGCGAGGTGAATCGAGAATGCAGCGAGAGTGACTAGGGAAGAATGTGACCCGAGAAATACCGTCAAATGGCCATTATGGCTATTGTATGGCGGTGGGCAGAAGGGAGAGAAGTAAGAGAAGACGGTAGCGGAAGCTAGGAAAGGCTGTTTGGCGAGGTGAGGGAGAGAACATACTTTTGGGAAGCATACATTGGGAGAGATCATACTTTTAGGAAGCATACTTTAAGGAAGTATACATTTAGGGAGAGAGCATACATCTAGGGAGAGAGCGTGCTTTTAGGAAGCATACGTTTAGGGAGAGAGCGTACTTTTAGGGAGAGACTGTAGACAGTTAGGGAGCCTTACCGTACTCTTAGGGAGGGGCGGAAGGCGATTAGCGAGGCGTGGCCGCAGGGATGTGCATTGAGGAAGAAGGAGGCAGGGATGGAAGCAGGCGCTTGGAAAGTAGTAGGCCAGGAAAATGAAGACAGGCTGTATGAACATACGAGAGGATAGAGCATCTTCATATTCATCAGCAGCAGCAGCCGCAACAGATCAACGTAGCTCTGGAGAAACAGGAGTAGGGAATTCAATTTTAATGAGGTAGGCTGTGGAGGTAGGCGGTGGAGGTAGGCGGTGGAGGTAGCCAGTGGAGGTACCGTGGCGTGGAGGCTGCAACTCTCGCCGGAATGCACGCGTCCAGCACGTCATAGCGAAGGAGACCATTCCAGCCCAGCTTTTCTTGGACGGTGCATCTCGAGCCTCGGCAACTTCATCATCATCATCCAGAGGAGTCGAACATCGCTTATCTTGTGCTGCGAAAAGAGTCGCAATGGAAGTGAGAAGACGGTCTATCTGGTGGGGAGATACCGGAACGTGGTTGCAGAATGGAACCCACAGCAAGTAACACGGAGTCACGATATGGATATCTAGACCACATCTTCGCCATTAAATTACATTTCCTTCCTATCGGCATTGTATTCTTGCCGCCTCTCTCTCCCTCCATTCTCTCCCTATCTCTTGGCTGTCCAAGATCTGCGCGTTCTACAATTGGGAGCCCTCAGCATATTCCAGACCACAGTCCATCCATCTGGTAATGCAGGCGGGCAAAGACCAAGACCCGTTGCGTGGATGTAACCACATGCACTGTTTGCACCATATGCACCATATGCACCGGATTGGAAGCTTTCATCACAAACACAGTGCTCTCTTGTCCCGTGCTCAAGGCTACTCTGGCTTCCTCCACTACGCTTGTAGATACTGCACAGACGGCTGCAACTTTAACCTACTGCCCTGTTCCAATTACTCTGCGTTTGCCTTTGGGCCTTGCTCCTTCCGTGCCCCCACCGGCCACATTAGGAGTTCTCCAGGCGTTTGCCGTGCACACAGCAGGTATTATTGCTGACTTGCCTTCACGTGTGGTGGTGTTGGTTCTATTGCCACCTGCTGACTGTCACAGGCACAGACATTCCGCAATATTGTCCACACAGGCAAGAATGCGCTTCTCTGAAGCTACCCCATTCGCCCCATACAGGACCAGAGAGAGAAGCATGACTTCCACGAGAAACCACACTAGACAGCCAGGTTGCCGTAAAGGGCACCATGTCCGGAGACTGTCACGTGACGCGGGTCACGTGCTACATTGACCAGGTGGGCTTGATTAACTATATACACGGCCTACCACTTGTAGTAGGGTCTAACCTTGAAGTTCAACGGGTCGTTGTTCAAGAACATGCGGGGCTTGGAGGCAAGGCTCTTCTGCGCAGCCTCCCACTCCTTCCGGAGCTTGGTCTGGTTCGACTTCAAGATGGCACGCAAGTGGATGTAGGGGTGTTCGATGATCCCGCAACGTCCTCTACCCTTGATGTCTGGTCTCTTGATCCACTCTCCGTCCGATCCCACCCACAAACTGTGGATGTACATGGTGTCTTCGTCCAAGTTGAGCTCGCGCGATTGCTCCAAGCCCTTCTTCAACAACTTCTCGAGTTCGGTGGACATCTTCTTGGGGTTGAAGTGCAACTGGTTGATGGCGGTCTTGACGTTGTAGCCACGCACAAAACGGTTCACCTGGGTGGCCTTTTTCATGGACGATTTGATCCGGTATGATTTCAAGTAAACCGATGGCTCTAATATGTCGATCTCTTCCTCGGTCAAGCTCAACTTGTATGTACGTCCTTCATGCTGCACGATCTGGTTGTTCTTGTAGAAGCCGTTGGCGGCAACGTTGGCGTCAAACAAAGCCCTCTTCAATGGAGTCACGTACTTGTCCACCTTAATCTGTTCTTCCAAGGCCTCAGCCATGTGATATTCTTGCAATGCTTTGTCGTTTTGAGGAGTAACTTCACTTTCTTGCTCCGCACTCTCTTCTACTGGAAGTGGTTCAGACTCCTTCTTGGTCAACTCTCCGAACATGTTACCATTTTGCACAGGAGATGTGGTATGTATAGCCTGGAATCTGGCAACTGAAAATGCAGGGAGTCTTATAGACTGGCTCCTGGCAGCGCCAGAAGCTCTCATCAAAAGCCCTGTCAACCTATTCATGATGCTATTTACAATTGAGTTGGTGATGTTGAGTGTAAAAAGTTGAAATTTTTCACTTGTGGGGTGCGCGCACGACCTATAACAGGATGCAAGAGTACAACCGTAATGACTTGGAATATGCACAAGAACGTGTCTACAGTGGCGGTATATATCAATCCTTCTAGGCTTGCGATTCCTACTGGTAATCTTCAAACTGTAATTATGTTGTTTATGAAATAAATATCAATTTATCAATTTATTCAAAGGCGGGAAGACCTCTAATGCACACGTCCAATGGACTACTCGTCGTCGTAACCAGACAAGTTCTTGTCTCTAGGCCTGTTTGGCAATGGGTAGACGTTAGGAATAGGCTCGTGATCGGCGTACAAGTACTTTCTTCTCAATGGGGTGGCCAACAACAAGACAGGGGCAGAAAGACCCAACAACACGGACCAGAAGAAGTGTGGCTTGGTGTGTGCATGGTAGCGAGCCCACTAGAGATGTTAGTATCGGCGTTGGAATGCTATGACAGTAGGAAATGCAAGAAAAGGGAAAGATGGGAGGACTGGTTTATTGGATGCTTTTGGTCACAATACAAACGCTGGAAGGAAAAGGAAGTACTTAAGCAAAGTTCGATTTAGTACTCGATTATTCACGCTGATTTTGGTCCAGTCGATGATGTTATATGATTCTAAATGGCTTTGGTGTGATAACCCTTTATTGCAACGAAAAACGTCAAAGAGGTGCCTTTTAGTCCGAATAAAAGCACAGCATCAACAGATGACATGGTCACAACAATTCTAAGGCATTCAACTGCATTCGTAGGCCTTCCGTGCTGCTTTTCTTCTGGACATTGGAAAACTTATTCCAGCACCAATTGTCATGATTTCTGCACGGATCGAAAGGGAATTTCTTGCATGTTCTGTGTCCTGGCTCACATAGTACTTACTCTAAATGGCTGCTTGTAGTAGGTTGGGTAGTCCCCGTAAACGTGTTCAGACATGCCTGGTATTCTAGTCTATCAACAGTTTTTTTGCTGAACATTGCGACAGTTCTATTGGCGGAAAATGGAAGTGCATATAATGCACCTATATATAAACACTACACCTGTCTTACAGTTTTATATTGCCTATACAGGGATCAAAGCTGTGCTTGCGCTAGTCTACTTGGACCTCTTCTTGGCGCCCTTGCCCTTGGTCTGCGAGCCGGTGGCGGTGGCGGCAGCATTGTTGGAGTCAGCAGCAACATCTGCGCTGTCCTGATCAGTGCCGGTGGCGGCAGCGGCGGCGGCAGCAGCAGCTTCCTCCGCCTCCTTTCTGTAGAACTCGTCCCGCAACTTTCTGTCGTACCATTCAGCATAGTACAAGCCGCCCTGCAACACCAAGACACCCACGAGCGCCAACAACACCATGACCTCGCTGGCAGCAATCACATTGAGGCCGGTGTCTCTGTCGACCTCACCCCATTCGCCAGTGACACACGAGTTGACCCCGATTCTGATGTTGGTGAGGTAGATGATGATACCCACCATGTACAAGATCAACGAGCCGTACTCGAAGTACTTGGCGTCTTCCTGGGGCTTGTACAACTTGATGAACGAGCCAATCAAGCCCAATGCCATGACTCCGTGGAAAATGTGGTGGACGTACATAGGCGATTGGGCCCATTGGCGGTAATGAGCAAGCGACGTCTCGAAAGAGCCGGGTTGGTACCTCCACAAGGTGTTCAAATCGTAAGGCAACTGTGAGTACACGGTTCCCAAGCCAAAAGAGGTGGCCATGATGATGAGGGCAGTGCCAACAGGCACGATATCCTTGTAAGCCATGGTGGAAATAGTTGTAAAAAGTGTTGATGAAGCGGCGGTGTTATAGGGTCGCTTACATAATAGATTAGTAATACTGGTGGCGGCAGGTTATAGCGAGGTTGTAAGCGAGGAAAAGGTGGAGATTACTTTGCATAATTGAAACAGGTAGCCATTAGGAATATATATTATCATTTCAGTCAAGAAGATGATTAAATGTGAGTGCTATACGTAAGAGTGTAGTTTTTGTTTCATTTTCTCTAGTACTTTGGTGAAATAGGAGTATCTATTTAGTTGAGACTGGGAGATAATTTATAGGGAGATATGGATATTAGGGTGCGTTTTCATGCTCCTAGGAAATATAGTTGGAGTCTTGTCACTAAATTCGAATTGCTGCGGTAATTGTCCCTTTTCATTTTCTACCTAGTAATATGTAATTATAAATCTTCTACTACTGCTCTGTTGGTATATTGCCTGCCAATATATTTGTAACCACATACCTAGTTTCCCATTCTTCGCCACGCTTATTTATTCAATTCATAATGTCGTATATTAAAGAATTTCCAGCTTTTCCAAAGTCTAAAAGCTAGAAAGCTAGTACTACACAAAGAGTCTGTTTCTACTTGTTTCCGGTATCGAAACTAGAGCACTGCATCAATAATGGAGCCTAGCAATGAAGAATCAGTCGAGGAACTTGCAGGCCCTGAACTGGAATCTGTAGAGTTGGCTGCATCACCTATTGAAGGCAGGTCAGTAGCCAGAGGGTTGAGTTTACTCGAAGCAGAGGCAGTACCTACTGAAGAGGATTGTGAGCTTGACCCAGAGCCGAACAATGAGTCGAAGAACGAGGGACTACCTTCAGTGGAGCTGCTGGAAGAATTTTCAGAAGAATTGGTGGAATTTCCAGGTGATGACGAATCGGTGGAAGAAGCTGCGAAGCCTGGACCGATATCTGATCCAAGCAAGGTCTCGACAATGTCCACGGCTATTTCGCCCAATCCCGATACAGAGTCGCCATTGAACAAATTGGATACAGAAATGGTTTTTTTGCACCCAGTTTGAGACTTCCCGTTAAGACGGTCCTTGATCCAACTGAAAGCATCTCCAGCACCAGCAACAGCCTGCGTGATGTGCTCTCCAAACCGGTCCTGTCGGTATTCAATGCTGACGTTATCGTGGCACCACAGTTCGTACAACTTATCGGCATCGGCCGCAGGAATGATTTCGTCGTCCTGGGAATTGTAAAAGAACATTGGGGCCTTGGGCCGTGCGGGCAAGTTAAGTAAGTTATTCTGGCTCGTGATGTTCCGAGGAAGTGGCTCCTGTAAGATCTGGGCCCCCAATGGCGAAAAGTCATCCCATTGTGCAAACGTGGCGTCTACCACACTAGCCAACAAGCACTGCTTGTCTGCCTTGAAGAACTTGGCCTGGACGTCGGGATACAACTTTTCCTTGACAAAGTCCATCAAGTCGGGGTATTCCTTGACGAGACCGTTAATGGCGTTGAGAATAAGACCAGAAAAGACCGTACCCACCGTTACGTTGGCGATATTGGTGGGGTTAATAAGGAGTCCACCTACGGCAGAACCCACGATGTTTAACTGGGGAGCATACGAAGGTGCCAATGCTGCGGTCCAGGCCGATGGCTGCGATCCACCCGAATAACCCCAGAGAGCGATACGAGCATCGGGCTTGACGCCAGTAATGTCTCCCGAGGCCACCACTGCCTTCAACGAGTTCATGGTGGCGTAGGCAGCCTGGTAGCCTGCGGCAAAGGCGCCCTTGGGACCCAAGAAATCGGGAATTACCACGATCCACCCCTGGTACAAGCCTGCTTGTGAAAGAAGCTGTTCGATGTTAGAAGTGACCCAAGTGGCCGGGTCCGAACCCAATTGCAAGGCGTACGAAGGAGCGCAGTCGGTGTTGGAAGTGTCGACAGCAGCCTGGTACGACAAAATCTTGGAAGGGTCGGCGTTGTGGGGTATAAGCACCGTGGTGACGATGGCATTGGGCTGGAGGTGCGAGTCTTGCGACCTCACCAAGAACTGGTATGCCGCCTGGATCTTCTCCTCGAACATGAGGATACCATATGCATGGTCTACCTTACGGTAGTTGATCACTTCACCTGGCTTGAGCTTCTCAAAGCCGTCGGGTGGTGTGTAGAAGGGGTCCTGGGAAGGAAGAGTTAAGTTTTTGACACTAAGAAGACTGACAGGAGCTGCGGCACCAAGGTGCAAGAGCCACAAGAAGAAGACCACGAACTGGGGTATAGGGCTGTGCATTCTACTCCGGCATTTGATGATGCTTCAACCGGCATCCCACAGTGTTTAAATACCGGGTCTACAGCTCAGATTGAGCAGCTGCTATGTCCGTAGACATGTTCAGCAACAGCTTTGGTGCATTATTTGCAGCTGTGGGGTTGGTCCCAGAAATGTCCTGATTCGGAAATGTTCCTGGGAGAAGGGCATGAATTCGGAGATATTGGAAACTTTTGGAATGACAGCAGTTCCGTTTCCGGGACTAGGGGCTTCTTCGTACATGGAGCCTCACCCAAATCCGCAAGGTGGGGATTGTGGAGATAGCTCTCCTGCAAATTGCCTTGTCGAGCAAAGTGCTTGCATATGTCTGTCAAGACGACATATGCATGTGCATGCACGACGCGGAGCAAAGGCTCACCCGTCCCTCAGCATATCAAGTACGACTGTGAGGTATCAGGTAGTTGCGGAAATACCTTAGAGGCTTGGTCCATCCCACCACAGCTGAGCCAGGTTTTCCTGGCTCACTTATCCGCCCGAAATCCCTATTGGGCCCTGTACAATACAAGGGCAAGTATTGTCCCATGCTTTCCTTAGTGGGGGAGTGGAGGGGTGCGACTAACCACCCAATGCAGAAGGACAAATGAGGGGACTTTTCAATGCACGAGACAAGTGGCGGCAAGGTCATCCTTCAGCTACGTCAAAAGAGCTTAGTACCACTCCGGAGGCGTTCCTGGAGGGGCCGTGGCCTATTGAAAGGAACTCTAAATCGCCTATTTACCTCGATGACATCTCCGAAACTCGCATGGCCCTGCATGTACTGTGCGCTTGTGCGGGAAGCTTATTTCTGCGAGGGCTGCATGGGCTCAATAGAGCTCATAGGATTCCAACCCGTGGTTCTTCATCCAGATGCACAGCCATCAGAGTCTAATCTGTCATGGGCTGGAGAACCAAAGTTATACAGCTATAGGAATAGATAGTTGACAACAAAGGCATGGAACCCCACGCACAATTATTCCCCAACAATGTCTAGGCCCTTCTGGGAACAATAGCACCATATTTGTAACCATCTAGCTCAATTAATTACCCTCTTCGTATAGGAATAAGGCATTGATATACCTGAAAGATAGGTCGAAAAACAAGGGATGAACTAGATGTATGCACGATTTAAAATCCTTAGCTGTGAAATTGTACATTATGAACTTCTTGCTTGCCACTTTTTTGAATATTTCCAATATTCCATTTGTGCTTCAGGTACGGCTCTTAGCCTGAATCCGCATTTAGAAACATGTAGCATTGAAAGGCCTATGAATCAAAATGCGCTACTAGAATAGCAATGAGCCCGCTATTGCCTCATTAATAAATTTTCGCTATTAATATTAACATCTTTATATATAATTCGACTTTTTTACTACAAAATGACGTCTATAAAGAAATAAAGTTTTTTGTGCTATGAAACTACGGACTTTTGTTTTTATTTGCTTTGTTTTGCTTTCACAGGCTCTGGAAAGTTAGGAGTGTTCAATCAGAGAACAGAGTTTCGCCCTTCAAATTAGTTCTCCAAAAACTTGAACAAGAAGGTGAAGAAAGTGGCCGCGAAAATACAGCCACAAATCATGTTGGGACCAAACTTGTCTCCATACAGAACAGCCTTCTTCTCTCTAATCATCAAGACCCTCCACACATAGGTGTAGGTAGAATAAAGTAAGGTGAATAATGCGGTGATGAAGAAACCAATGGAGGCAGTCAATGCAGATCTCGAACCGTAGTTCAAAAGAGTGGTGGCAGTGAAGCCCAAAATCATGGAGATAGACAACCAACTCAAGAATGTTCTCTCAGTAGCAAAGTATACCTTTGGCTCAATTCTGATAGGAACAGAAATTTTCTTTCCCTTGGGGATTTTCGACTCAAACGTCTTGTTCAAGTCATAGTTGGTACCTTCCTTCACGGTGAATGTACGGTCATCATTAAAGTAGTATAAGAACTTACCGTACAAATGGTAGAAGAAATCAGACACTGGCGAATTAGAGCGTCTGTTTGTGTAGTTGTTTGGCAACAACAAAGGAGTGGACTCGTCCAAATCAGCTTCCAATGGGTTGTAGTCGTTGGAGAAATGCACCTCTCCGGTGTACTCTTCCTCGTCCAATTCACCTCCAGATGATGAGGACTTCAACATTCTTTGAGCAACGTTTCTGTTGATACCGTAGTTTTGCTCAACCTTGGGCTTTCTGATGTCGACGTCCATTTGTGGCAACCAGAAAGGCAACAAATTGACATAGTCTGGGAGCAAACTGGCGCCACCATGAATAAACTTAGAGAACTTAGGAACAGCTTCGACCAAATGGGATGCAACCAAGTCTCTCACCCATGCTGGTGGTTCTTGACCCATTTGAGTTTGCAACTTGACTTCCAAGACAGCGTATGGGAAACGGCAAATATCCTTTTCAGATAATTGTGAGAATGGGTAATCCACTCCAATGTCCATTCTTCTCCAGTTTCCGTGAGTTCTATCATAGCCATCGAAGTCATCTTCTCTGACCATACTCAACTCGGTATCCAAAGAAATACGGACTCTGGCGTCACCAGGCAATTGGAAGGCAGTTCTGTTGTAGAATGATCTCATAACAGGTCTGTATTTGTGCTTGAGGACACGGTACTGGACTTCCTTAGCCAACCTTTCCAAGTTGTCGATTTCTTGAGAAGACTTCTTACCTTCCTTTCTGGCCTTTTCGAAGGCTTGTTGAGCAGTGAAATCACCCTTTAAGAAACTGTTGACCTTTTTCTCCTTGAGAGCAAATCTGGCCTTGACGGACTTTTCACCGGTCCAGTCCTCTCTGTGGGTCTTTCTTTCGACGAAGATCTGCTCGGACTTCATGCCTCCGTACCATCTCAATCTGATGGCCTCAGCACCCTCGTCCTTGCGCAATCTGCCGTAGTAGAGGTCCATGTCCTCATTGTCGAAGTAGATGGAGGTGATGGCACTGTCTTCAGGCTCAAACTCCTTATCGGCATTGAAGACCAACACAGGCAAATGCTTCAACACAATCAACTTCAACTCGGTGATGTTGTCGGGATGGACCCAGTACTTGGTGGTCTGTCTGACGAAGTTCTGTTGAGAACCTCCGGCTGAGGAGTCTCCCTTAACGGGGTTACCTCTGGTTCTGACCAAGTCGTACAACTTGGACAACTTGACGATCAAATTATCGTAGTTGTCCTTGTAGAAGGGCTTGGAGTTCAATCTGACCTGGAACACAGGCTTCAAGTTGAACAGGGTGGTTTTGTCGTGCTTCTTGACAATCTTCTGGAAACCGGTGTAGTTCAAGCGGGAGAACTTGGCCAAGTCATGGACATCGGCAATGATGTCACTCAACTCCTGCTCCAAGTCCTCGAAGTCTTGTTCCTGGGGCACGCTGGTGATGGAGGAGTCGTTGGGGTTGGCCTGGTAGCGCTGGAGGGCGCCGACGACCTCGTGGACGTAGGCTTCCAGCTCCTTGATGCGGCGGTTGACCTCGGTGTTCTTGACCTTGGTGAACAGGTACACCTTGTCCAACTCGGTTTCCAACGCGTTGAGGAAGTCCTCCTCCAACTGGTTGTTCCACTCGTAGTCGTTGTCCTTCAAGCCCTTTTTCAATTGGTGCTTCAAGTCATCGTAAGAAATGTAGTAGAAGCTGTAGTTCTTGATGAGCGCCTTTCTCAAATGTTCTCCGAACTTCATGGTGACGAAGAGATGCTGGGAAGAAGAGGAGGAGCAGATGCAGAGGCAGAGGCAGAAACACACGCAAAGCAGACGCCGACGGTGTTATATGAAGAGAGCGATGGAAGCAGTAATGGGTAACTAATAAAATATCTGGTACAAACCCGAAAGATTAATGTTATGGCGGTAAGTTACGAGGGCCCCACGTGTGGGAGTAATACAAGGTAACTGGAGAATGCGGGTTCGTGGAGGAACCAAGAGCGATAAGGCTGGCAACGTGGGAGGACAAGCAGAGGGAAGCAGAAGTGAAGAGCTAGAGAGAGGAGAGTAGGGCAGAGTGTAGCGATAGAGTAGGGTAAAATGCAGGGAGAGTGGGGAGTGTGTGGAATTCGTGAGTGAAAAGATCAGAATGGAAAGTAGTGACGAGATGATGAATTGGGTGAATTTAGTGAGAGAATAAAATGCGTAAATTTAGTGAGGGATGTCGTCGGAGTAGGAAGGAAGGAGGGTGCGGGGTTGGAGAGGGAGAAGATGTGGAATGGGCTAACTTCGAAGCGTGCAGGAGACCAATAGGCATAGTGAATGCTTCGACTGTTCTGTTTGGGAGCTGATCAGGACTGGTAATTGATCAGGGCTGAGCTGAGATCAAGATGAAGGTAAAAGACAAAAAATGGAGGGCAGAAGAGCTAAAAAAAGGTCGTACCCGGATTCGAACCGGGGTTGTTCGGATCAAAACCGAAAGTGATAA
>JAJMBP010000081.1:0-17420 GCA_030565345.1 Suhomyces coccinellae
AGTTGTTCATTATGCGTTTGTTCCTATAAACCCTGATTTTACTATTGATGATTCTAAATTTTATATATCTGAGTTTTTAAAATTAAGTAATGTAAAAAAAGTAGCTAGTTTTGGTGGATGGGATTTTTCAACTAATCCACAAACTTATCAGATATTTAGAAGTGCAGTTACTCCTGAAAATAGAGATAGATTTGTTAATAATTTAGTAGATTTTATGATTAGATATGATTTAGACGGAATTGATATAGATTGGGAATACCCTGGTGCTCCAGATATTCCAGGCATTCCTGCAGGGGATGTTCATGATGGTAATAATTATTTAGAATTGTTAAAACTTATTAATTCTAAAAAACCACAAGGAACTACTTTGTCTATAGCTATTCCAGCATCTTATTGGTATCTTAAACTTTTTCCTATAAAAGATATGCAAAATTATATTGATTATCAAGTTTTTATGACTTATGATATTCATGGATCTTGGGATATTAATCGCGATCCAGAAGTTAAATGTCATGTAAATAGAACGGAAATTGTTGATGCTTTAAAAATGTTGGATAAAGCAGGTGTACAAATAGGTAAAACTTATGCAGGTTTAGCTAATTATGGTAGATCTTTTAAATTATCAAATCCTTCTTGTAATCAAGTTAATTGTCCTTTTTCAGGTCCAGGTAATCCTAGAGATATTACCAATACTCCAGGTGTTTTAAGTGAATCTGAAATTAATGACATTATTTCTAATGATAATGGTAAAGTTTGGACTGATTCTCAATCTAAATGTAACTTTATGCAATACGATGGAGATAGTATAGTAGGTTGGAGTTCTAGCAACGATGATTTAAGAAATTTTTATAGTCATTCTGGTTTAAAAGGTTCAGTTTTATGGGCTGCTAATTATTTTGATCATCCTTCTTATGACGATGGTGTTCCTCCTACTTGTGATATTTTCTTAGATCAAGATGCATCTGATGTTTTGTATGATTGTTCTGATAATTCTCAACAGATAGGTCCATTTAGAATTTCGCCTTTTGCTGCTCCAAAAGCTAGTATTATGAGAAATGAATTTCATAAAGACGAAAATTTAGTTAATAGAGGTATTTTTGATGATGATTATAATTTTATTGGAGCTTATTCTGTATATATGCACATTAAACAAATTATGACTAAAAACCAAAAATTTGTGGATGATAATGTTCAACAAGATTATATTAATGATTTAAATATGTTTTATAAAGTTTGGGATAATATATGGAATGATTATATAAGTGTTAATCATTATGAAACTAATGGTGGTTTAGATGAAAAACAAGATAATAAAAAATTAAGATTAGATAAACTTAATGATTATGCTAGAATTATGGTTCTTGTTACTCCAACTGTTAAAACAGTATTTTTTAAACCAGAAGCACAGCAATATGTTCAAGATCTTAAATTTTTAATTAATAATAAGGATGCTGACGGTAATAAAAGAACATTCCATTGGGGAGGTAAAATTACTAATAAAGGAGCTATGCATGATTGGATTAAAACTTTAGTTACTGATGATTCTAAGAGAGAGAGATATTACATGAATATGATTGATAGTTTAAAAGCTTATGATGATAAAGCTAAAGGAAAAGCAAGAATTTTTACTGATCTGAATAAGATACAAAGAGGTGCTATTAAAGATAAAAGTTTTGATAATAGTGATGCAGCTCAAGATATTATAGGTTCTGCAGCTGTATCTGTTGGTGTTTTGGGTACTGCGCTTACTATAGGTGCATCGTTAGCTATTATACAAGCAAATAATCTTTTAGAAACATCTGTTTTATCAGATTTAGCTTCAGAATTAAAAGCTGATAATAAAGGAGGGTCTACTGTAACTACTAAAACTCAAACATCTAAAACTTGGACAAGTTCTACTTCAAGTGTAGATACTTGTGCTACTCCTGCTCCAGGAGAGGATTATGCTACTTCAGATGATGATTCAGATTCAAATGATAAAAGATTAATAGAAACAAGAGATTTGCCTGATATTTCAGTTTCTATTAGTAAAATGTGTGGTAATAATAAGGATTGTTCTGATAAAATTAAACTTCATTCTGTTAAAATGGATGATAACGGAAATTTTATTGGAGGAGCACCTGATTCAATATTTGATTATGTATTTGACAATGGTAGATGGAGAAAATTAAGTAGATTACCAGTATATGTTGTTAATGTAGCTAATAAATCTCCAGGTGTAGCTTGTAATGCTCTTAAATTTATTTCTAATAATTATAATAACCAAGGTTATTTTCCTAATAATAAATATTTGATATTAACAAAAAATAATAATTATTCTAGACAAGATGTTTTTAAGGTGTTTAATAATAACAAATGCAGTAAGTATGAAAAAAATTCAAAATATGGTGTAGATAATAAACGTTGGGAAAGAGATGAATTTCCTCCATCATCTGCAAATTTTATAGTTTCTTCAGTTGAAGATATATCTATATTATGTGTACCTTATTCTGATAATCGTATTGACGGTTGTCAACTAAGTCGTTTTTATACTAGAAGTGAAGGAAAAACTAAAGATCAATTAAATAAATGTAATTTATTAGCTAAAAATGGTCAGTGTGCTTTAACAGATTATAGATATTATAATCCTAATAGTCCAGGAAATAGTAAATTTACTAATTTTTCAAATGGTAATAGATTTGTAATATTAGTTAATGTTAATAACGTTGACTGTACTAAATACAAAGAAGGTACTTCATATATGAATGCAATATAGTATTTGTATTATGTTAAGAATATTCACTTATGGTAAAAGATTAAATATAACTAACGATAGATTCGAATATATAAATATAAAAAATAAAAATGAAATAAAAATCGAAAAATACAAAAATATTAAAATAAGATATAATGAAGATTTTATATCTACTATATATCTTCTGAATTTTTTAGTAATAGATGATAAGATAAAAGTATATAGCGATCTTAAAGAAGATTTAGATAAGTATGTTATTATTGAAGATGAACAAGAAATTGAGTATATGTTATATGATTATTATAATGTAGATAATACTTTAAAATTTTTAATATTTTATAATGGCACTATTGATTATGATTTAATTCATGCTGATAAAAATGATTATGAATTAATTAAAGTTCCAGCTGAAAATGATGGTTTTATAAATCCTACTCTTGTAGATTCTATTTATAATTCAAGTCCTAAAACTTCTGAATTATTTTATATTTTAAGTTCTTCAATTAAGTTATGTAATGGTTCTGCTTTTAAAAACATACCTGTTAAGTATGTTACTAAACCATCTTTATCTAGAATGCAACGTAATAAAACTTATTATTTAGATGTTGGTTATTTAGGAACTTCTTATTATTATTGGTATTTAAAAAATACTAATAATTTTCCACCAGGTTATAAAAATGAAAAAGTTTTACTGGTAATGGATCATTATAAAAAAGCAAATGAATTATTACAATCAAATAATTAATATTTTGTTATATCAAGTTTTAATTTTTTTATAATTTCTTTATAATCTATATTTATTATTTCAGCATCGTTTTTGTCTATATATTTTTGATTTTTATAATCTACAGTTTTATAACATTTTTTATTTAATTTTTCTAATTTTATTAAAGCATTAAAATTACATGAATATATGCATGCTTCAATGTAACAATAATCAATATAGTCTTCTATATATTGAAAATATTCGCTTCCATGATACATAATATCACTATATATAAAATTATGTAAATATAAATTATTTAATTTACAATATTGTTTAACAAATTTAAAATTAAAATTACTATTTCCAAAAACTAAAAATGGTAGTTTATCCATTTTATTAATAATTCTTAAACCTATTTTTGGATTAGTTATAATAAATTTAGCAACACAATAGTTAATATATTTATTTTGATCAAAGCTTTCAATAGCTATTCTCACATCTTTCATTATGTTTTCTATATTAATTTCATTTAATTGTTTTGTTTCTTTAATCTTTTCTGATTCATAATCATGTAAAAATACTTCTTCTATGTTTGATATATTTTCATAATCTCCTGGTGGACAAGAATATAAAAATGGATCAAATTCTATTGAGCTATAAGAAATTGGTCTAATAATTTTTTCTGTTATATCTGTTTTAGCCTTAGATTTACTATTATCTGGTATATTATAATAATATTTTAAAAATCTTACAATATATAAATCTTCATTTCTATATTCGATTTCAAAATTATTAATGACAGATATATAATATAAAATATCTTTTAATTTGTCAACTTTTAACAAAGGTTCAATAGTTGATTTATCAATATTTTTATATAAACTATAATCATAATTTTCTAAAAACAATCTTTCATCATATTTCCCATTTTTAATGTAAGTAGCTGTAATATTCATTTTATATTTAATATCAATAAATTCAAATTCATTTAAAACATATTCTGCAAATTTAAAATTCATATTACATCCATGAGATATACAATAATATACAGAATCTATATAAGAATCTACTATATTTTTATTTATACATTTTTTAAATTCATCTAAATCTCCATAATAAGTATATTTTAACACATGTAATATTTCAGTCCAATGATATAATTTAGTTTTTTTACTTATTTCTTTGTAAATCATTTCAATGTATATATGTATTAATGTATATCACATATTCATTTTTTTTATTCTATTTATGTTGATTTTTTTCCTATTTTAATGTTTGTTTCATCAATTTATAATAAAATTGTACTAGTGGTAGTTTAATCAAAATTAATGATTAATATAGATATAAAATAAATTATTTAAGATTATTTTTTATTTTTAAATATTTTTCTCTCTCACTTTTATCTAAATGAGCCCAACATTTACCAACATAACATCTAGCAATAGTGCATTTATCACCATCTTTTTTAGTTGCTGAACATTGTTTTTCTTTTGGAACTACAGGGGATTTTCTTTTTGGTTTTATAGGTTTAATTGTTTGAACTATTTTTTGATGAACATCATCATCTAATTTTAGCGTGCCAATTTTGGCAATTACATTATCAAGAATACTCTCGACGTATTTGTTATGTTGCTTTTTTACTTTACTATCTGACATATTTATATATATGTAATTATCAATCACATAATAGAAACTTTTACATTCTTTTGATACTTAAAAGTGACTAGTCTTTTAGTCTCTAATGTTTGATTAATATGAATTAAAGTTAAAGGCCATGTTTTATTAGGCAGATTTTCGGATACTATACCAATATCACTTAAATCAGATATTTCTCCTTCAGTAATTTTATTTAGTTTATATAAATCATGAATTATTTGTTTGTAATTCCAAGGCAAAGTTTTCATATTTACTATTTTAGGACCTTTTTCAGTAGTCCATTCTGTTTCATTCCAAACTCTTTCTCTTTCATTATTTTTGTCTAAAATTTGAACAGTTCCTTTAGTATGAAATTTAATATCAGTTTTCCCTATTATTTTTCCATTGTAAACAATTACATTAGGTTCTAAATATGTTTCTATTATTTTTCCTTCATAATTTAATTCAATATATGGTTCATTTTCTAAATCTTTAATAATTTTGGTTACTTTTAAATTGTAATTATTATTTCTAATTAAATAGTTTAAACTAGGACTTTTAAATTTTTTAGATTTATAAACTTTTGGTATATATAATTGATCATTATCATCTGTTCTATTAACTAATCTTACTTCTCCAGAATTTGAATAATACCACATATTTTCAAATTTCACACCATTTTTTACAGGAGTTTTGCTAATTAAAGGCCATACTTTTTGATTTTCACGTTTAGCTTTATACCAAGTTTTATACAGTAATGATTTATGAGTATCTTGTTTTGTAGTAGTTAATTTATTAAAAATTTCAGAGAGAGAGTCTTTTTCATTATTATATAATATGGTTATATTATCAATAAATGATTTAAATATTTCTAATTCATTAGGTTTGCCTTTAAAAGCTAATAATCCGTTTAATACTTCGATTTTAACATTTCTATACAATATAATAGCTTCAGTTAATGAAATTTTCTTTGATTCTAACACTATCATGTCATTTTGCATATCTATTATTGTTAACATGATATGAAAGTCGAAATCAAATTTATATGTAACACAAGTAGGAAGTTTAACAATATCATATATAGGAGTATTAGGTAAATATATTGTATTGCCTTGAGTAGTACCAATACCATTATTTAAATAAATCCATCTATTTTTTTGATATAAAGCAATTTCATAATCTTTATTAGTATGGATAAATGGAACTTTTCCTTGATATGATTTTTCAATTTTTCTAACTTTATTAAAACGTAATACATTCCATTCGTCATTTAAAGTAAAATTATCAGCCCATTCAAATATATCATGTATATGATATCGAAATGATATATTATATTCAATATAATCAAACATAGCATGTACAAAATCAGTAAGATTACTTATTTAAAATATCAATCACATAAAGTACCTAAATATATATTCGAAAGATTTTTAATTGGATCTAAAACTGATTTTGACGGAGAAATTAAATTAACTCTAAAAGATACGCATTTTAAACAAGAAGGGCCATATATTATTCCTGCCATAGATTGGATTAAAAGTTTTGATATTGAAGATGAATTTGAAGTAATTTGCTTATCAGAATCAGATTTTTGTCCTCTTAGTCCTTCTACGCCAGAACCTAAAATTAATGAATATCATAATCACAATCACAATCATCATCATCCTATAGCTATAAACATGCCTAATACTCCAACATCACCATTTTAATTTGCATATGATAAATATTTATTAGATCTATTAAATGAAAGATATTATCGATAATTTAAATTTTTTCTCTGAATTAACTCAGAAAACTCTAAGCGCGTTCCATTTGTCAGGTACAGATGTAACTTTAGTTAACGAAATTAATGAAATAAAAAGGTATGTTTCTAATCAAACAAATAGAATATTAGTTACTGCTGAAAGATTAGAAGATAATCAATATAAAAGATATTTTGCAGATGGATATACTGATATTGTTGATTATGATAATATAAAAGATCCTTGTAAATATAATGATAAAAACATTAATATAATAGAAAAAGCTCTTTCTACGGAGTTAAATCCTATTGTATCATTAAGATATGGTAATAATATTAAAAAAGTAGATAATAAGAGTATAACATCAGTAAACGAAAAACTTTTCTTCATAGATATGCTTGATTACAAAGAGACTCAAGATAACCAGTAATAGGAGTATTTAATGCAATAGACGAAATACTTTCTCTAGCTGCTTTACAAGCTAAATACCATTCATCATCATTTAATCCTTTTTTGTATGAACTATTAATATATCCTGCTATTTTGCCTTCTAACATTACTTCACCTACTTTAACATATATATGTTCATAATTAAAAGATTTACCTTTTGATCCTTGATCTATCATATATTTTATTCCAACTTCATTAGCAGTTAATCCCATATAAGTAATTTCATTTAAATCTCCTAATATATAATCTTGAGTATTATTTCCTGTAGGTGTAGGTACTTCTTTAGCAGATACACCATAAATATTCATTTCATCGCCATCAAAGTCAGCATTAAAATCTTTACATAATAATGGATTAAAAGAAATAGTCTTTTTATTAGTTTTGATTAATTTAACTAATTTTATCGAACTTATATTTAATGATGGTTGACGGTTTAATAAACCATAACTATGGTCTATGTTAGCTTCAAATGGTATTTCAACTTCATCTAATTTTAGATTAGGATTTGGAGTTATTACTGATCTTATACAATTGTTAATTCTATGGCCTTCAAAATACTTATGATATACTCCTTCTTTACTTTGTAATAATTTTTTGATCTCTTGTTTTACTTTACTTATATTTCTAGTTTTGTAGAACCAATTAATTTTATTATTTCTTAAACACATAGGCAATATATTATTTCCTTTATATTCACGAATATCTAATGGATTTAAATCACCAAAATTTAGGGTATCTGTTTTTGGGAATTTAGGTAATTTCTCATCTATAGTATACGTATTATTAGGAAATAATTTAATATCATATCCTAAAGCTCTCACATATCCTAAACATATAGTAAAAAATTTATGACTGTTTATTTTAATTTTACATGTACAATCTGGTTCTATAACCCCAGTTTTTGGACATATCCAAATTTTAATCTTATCAGTACTCCATAATTCTTTTATAGTATCAAATGCCTCTAAAGCAATTAATAACTCTCTTTCCATTTGTCCTACTCTTAATCCACCACCTACTTTTTTACCTGCTATTGGCTGTTTAGTTATTCTATCTATTTTACCATAATTTCTAAATTGAAATTTTTCATCTACTTGATGTCTTAAAGTAATATATCTACATTCGCCTGCTATTATAGGTTTATTTACTGCTTTATCTTTAATATATATTTTTCTTTCTTTATTACCCATTTCAAGTATTTGACCATATGTCATTCTTGAAGGAAATGCATGAGGATTAATTAATAATTCTAAATATACTTTCTTATGCTTTAAAATATAATAAGGCATTTCAGATTCGGGCAAAATTAATGATATAACACCTTTTTGTCCATGTAAAGATGTCATTTTATCCCCAATTTTAGGTATGTCTTCTTTTTCAGTTATTACTTTAATATATTTATCTGCATGAATTATATTTTTAATAATCGCATCTTCTTCAGCATAAACATTTACAACTGTTATAATTTCTTCAGGATTGAACACAGTGTAAAGTAAATTTCCTTTATAAATTTTTTGGTTTTTCTTAACATATCTCTTAATAATTACTTTACCTACATCTTTATATATTTTAATTTTAACATATCTGTATTTTTCAGCAGCAGATTGACTTAAAACTATAGCATCTTCTACATTATAACCAAACCATGGCATAATACCTACTTGCAATTTTATATTATCTTGTTTGCTAACTAAATATTTAGCATTTAATAGATATTTGTCAGATATTTTATCTGCTAAAATGGCTTGTTTAAGCATATTACAAGCAAACATAGATCTAATAGCAGCATTATGTTTCCTATATGGTAATAATTCCACAACTTTACTAATCATTGATTTGCCTGTTAGTACTTTACCATAACAATTATATATATATAATATATGGTCTTCTTCAATAGTCTCATATTTATCAGATTTAACCACGCCTTTACCCCTATATTCACCATTAACTACTGTATGTTTTCCATTTTCATCTAATTCAAATTCTATACTTTCGCATATTTCATAATTAACTGTAGCAGTTGAACACAAGAAATTAACAGTACCTGATAAAGCACCATCTGGCGATTGAATAGGACATATTTTATACATATCATCATCTTGAACTTTTCTTCTATTTATATTGATATTTTGTTTTTTACTAATTATAGTAATTTTTCTAATATCTTCTAAATCTTTAAGATAATTATAATGTTTCATGTCTTCTGAAATAGTATGTATATATTTACTCCAAGTATGTGTTCTTAAATTAGATACTGGATTTTCTTTTAATTTAATAAAAGCACGTAATGTCTCTCCTGGAGTAACTAATCTCCATTTATATTGCGGTTTTCTCAATCCTAACCAACAATCAAACATATATGCTAAAATAATTAAGTCAAATTCTTCTAAAATTTTATCTTCTGTTTTTAAATCTAAAAGATTTATATGGTCTGATAATTTAACTGGATTTTTAGAAAATTTTAACATAGCTCTCCAATTAGATGGCAATTTCCAATTTTTATTATTATTTTTAATATCAAACATAGATTTTATTTTAATATTATCACCGTTAGTTAAAATACATTTATTATAACTATAATGTATATTATTTCTGGTTTTTATATTATTAATAATTTTACATATTCCGTCAACTATAAAGTATCCTTTTACAGTTAAAGGATTTTTATAATTGTCAAATCGAGAGCCAATCATAATAGGAATTTCATCTCCATTATAAATAAAAGAATAACTTTTATTATTTTCAATACATTCAATTGGAGTATACTTAACATTCACATTATCAGGTACATCGCCAAAAATACGATTATATATTTCAATTTGTCCATAGTCACTCATTCTGCTAATTCTAACTTGTTAAAATCAACTTCTAATGACTCTTTGATATTAGTAACTATAATATCTTTCACATAGATTTGCAAAGTAGTCTTAGAACTATCCTTATAAATAGTAGGAAAACTCAAACTAATACAAGCTTCAAATTGTTGATTCTTTAATTCAGACAAAGTATGATCTTTAATTTTAGTATCTTTGTTAACAACAGCTCTAAAAGTACCTTGACCTAATAAGGGGGTAACTGCACCAACCTTTTTAGCAATTTCATCAACAATTTTAGAATAAGCTAAAGATTTAATAATAATATTTTCTTTATCATAAATAGTAGTTTCAATACCATTTAATTTTATATACTTGTTTTTTAAGCTAAAATCAAAACTAGAGTCATCATAGAAAATTGGAACAATAGATCTAGAGCTATCATTAGAAAACTCAGATGGTTTACCTAATTTAATCTTTTCAACGTTAACTTTATCGTACAACATGTTCAATTTGTTTATCAAAGTATCTATTATTCAGCTTTAAATACTCAACTAAATTATTACACTTCAATTCCTTTTCTATTATTTTTGTATTCACATTAGATAACAATTTTCCTCTTTTAGTAAATTTGCCTTTCTTATTGTCCGAATAAAATGATAGCCTTAAACGGTTATCAACACATGATCTCCATATTGTATATCCTTCTGGTAAAGGCACATTAACTTTAAAAACATAGTCTGGTATTGCGCATAATATTTTTTCTTTGGTAGTTAGATTATAACAAACAGCTTTATCATAATATACATTACACCAAGAAATTTTAAATTTATTATCATCAAAACATTTAGTAAAATCCCATACTTCATTGCCTAATTTAAATATAAGTCTATCATCTGGATTTGGATAATAAAAATTTTGTGAATAATTCGATTTATAACCATCATTCTTTTCAGTTTCTAATTTCTTATCAATTAATATTTGCTTATCAAAAGTAACATTCCACATTTTTATATCAATACTATCTCTACACGCATGTAAATAAATTTGAATCTTATTTTTAGTTGAACCTGAATGTGAATTATATCTTATTGTTCTTCCTATAGATTGATCAACATGACCATAATTCCAAAATGGAGATAATATATGAATTTGAGTCACTCTATATAAAGTAATTGATTCATTTAATACAGAAGATCCTATTAATATATTAATCAAATCACCATTAACATTAGAAATATTATTAAATTCATTTAAAATTTTTGCAGTGTCATCTGGACTAGTACTTCCTGTTATTATTGCAAATTTTTTAGCTTTTGATCGTTTATTATATCTCCATTCTTCATATCCTAAAAACTTTAAAACATCTCTTATAAAATATATACCTCTTTTAACATAAAAACAAAATATTACAGTTAATTCATCATTTTTTAAATTAGATATTATTTTATCTACCTTCGAAGATTGTTCTGATATAGGAATATCTGGATTAAATTTATCATATGCACTTATAGTAGCTTGTCTAGAACTAGAATATATTGTATCTTTCTCAATTTCTTTATATTTCTTTAATTGAATACCTTTCATATCTGATAAAAATAATGTTTTATTATTAATATTTTCACCTACATATTCTAATGATATATTATTGTCCGATTCTTTTGATTCAGAAAACAAAATAATTGGTTTATCAACACATAAATTATAAATACCGTCTATCTCATTTTCATTATCAATTATTGGTGTAGCAGTCATAATCAACATCTTTGAATATATAGCTGAATTTAATGTGTTCTTTATATTAACATATCTCACTGCATTTTCTCTTAAATTATGTATTTCATCTAATATAATTAAACCATATTCTTTATCTAATTTACCTTTTCTATGAATTTTATTAAACGTCATAAAATCTACTTTTTTGATCTTATTACTAAACCTTAAATATGACACAATTTTTAAATACTCAGTTTTGAAATTATTAACTGAATTTAAAGTATTTGATAAATATAAAACATTATATCCATCAACTAAATAAAAATGTGCTAAACAAGCTGATACATAAGTTTTACCACTACCAATCTTAAAATAAATAATTAAATTACGATTTAAACTTTCAGGATGCAAGTAAGAAATTACTAATTTTTGATGCTCAAATAAAAAAGGTAAAGAATAACAATCAATCGACATCTTTTAATAGAATTTTAGCTGTTTTAATACCGTGATTGACTATAATATATCTAATATATGCTTTTTCTAAATACCCATCACATATATTAAATGTTAATTTCGCCTGATCCCATGACATCTTATGTGATACTATTATATTGCAATTATATATCAACTGCTTGTTATCCATAATGCTAGAAAAATATTGCAAATTAAGTGAGAAACTAAAGAACGATTTAGTAGATATCGAACTTGAAATTAGGTGTAAAATACTTTATAATGATGATGATCTTACTACTTTTGATAAATACTATATCACATATTATAGAAGTATTGAATATCCTAATATAACTTTCAGAAAAATTAATGATAAAGTTTTAGAGTCAAAAGAACTAATTAAAAAAGATAAATATAAAAACGCTACCATAGTATTATCTGTAGAACAAAAAAATCCTAAAGTATCAGTTATTGAGAAAAATAAACAATTAATTTATCGTAAAAGAATAATGGATAATCCTATTGTAGATATAATTAAAAGAAATAATGAATTTAATTTAGAAATTGAATTTAATATTAATAATTATACACAAGTAGATAGTATTCTAAACAAATATCAAAATAAATATTGGCCAAGGCCAAAACCTATGGAGATAAGCACTATTAAATTAGCTAGAAAAATTATAAAATTAGATGATTGGGTTTTCAGTGTTAAAGCTGACGGATTACACGTAGTAATATTTAAAGATGATCAAGACAGACAAATGGTAATTCAAGATAATGGATCTATAATTGGACCATTCATAAATTGTCCAAAATACATATACGAAGGAGAGTTAATGGACAATAACGAAATACTTTTATATGATTGCTTATTGGATATATATAATCTGACAACACATCTATGCTATACAGATAGATGGTTAAAATTACCGTTAAAAAATAGGAAACCTATATTCAAAACTGGATCATTACATGAACTCAAACAATATGTTAATAGTAAACTATCTTCAAGTATCAAGAATGATGGGTTTATATTAACTAATGAGTTAAAACCACACTTAATATACAAATCTAAATATAAAACAACTGCAGATTTAAGATATAAAAATGGGTATTTGTTCTTAGAAAATGAGTTAGAATCCGAAAGAATACCTAACACAGAGTTCGATTATATTGAAGACAAAATATATGAGTTTGACAGCGAGTTAAATCTCATAGGCCCTAGAAATGACAAAACATTAGCTAATTACAAAATATCAGATGAAAGTGACCAATTAGGCAAAATTGTTAATGGTAAAGGTTTGCCATATTTAAGAATTTACCATAATAAACTAAAGAATGAATTACTTAAAATATTACCTAAAAACACTTTATTGGATATTGGTTCTGGTAAAGGAGGGGATATTTACAAATGGTTAAACTTAAAATTTACTAAAGTATATGCTTTAGACCCCAATTTAAATTTAAGAACACATAATAAAAATATAATAGAGATAAGAACAAATTTAGAAGATATATTCGAATATGATTCTGTTTCAATATTTTTCGTTCCATGGCACAATGATTTCTTATCTAAAATCAAAAAAGCTAGAAATTTTGTGTTTATTTGTATGGATAAAGCTGAAAATTACAAATGCGATTTATTTGAAGTAATTGTTAAAGATAATATTGTTAAAATTAAAATACCTGAAAGTGAAACTGCTGAAGACATAGAAGAAACTAAAATAAATATAGCACAAATTTCATACGAATTGTCAGACTATACAAAGCAGGAATTAAATATTGATTTATCACTTATTTTTGATAAATTAAATATTCATGAAAGAAAATTAGCTAATATGTACTCCCACTATTACTTCAGAAAGTCATGCTAATATTTTTACATTCTATATATCCTCTTACTGACCCCCACTCTCGTCGGAACTTTAGAAATTTTATCTGTGCTTTTTTGTCCTTTAATAAATGCAAGTATAAATCAGGTGTAATACAATATAAAGGAACTCCTTTAAACCTTTTCTTATAACACATAATACCATTGTTATAATAATTCCCTACATATTGCTTCTTACCTACACATACTAATTCAAAAAATTCATGTTCCAATTCTAATTGTCCTAATTCAGAACCAACAACTTTAGTTTCTACACCTTCTAAATCAAAAGTAGCATCCATATTAAAATCAGCTCTTTTAACACACATACTGTCAGTATCACTATATACACACTCTGCTCCAGAAGTTGATGCATCCCATAAAACTTTCATATGGTGTCTAGCCCAACTAAGAGTAAACACACCATTTTGAACTGGCTTATTAGAATCCTCCTTATCAATAGGAGATTTAATAAGAAAATAATCAGTATCCCATATAGGATATGCTGTTTCATTCTCAATATCAGTCTCAGCCATAGACTTTATACTGTAACTAGTATTAATCCATTTCTGAGCAAATTTACCCCATAAACTGTTCATAATAATTTTGATAACTTGACGTTTGACTTTATCTCCATTCTTTTCATAATCATTCTTTAATTTATATAACACATTTTGAATATAATCTTTAAAAATTTTACCTTTCTTCTGCCAAGAATAACCAACATTGCCTTTCTCATCAAATGGAATATACTCAATTTTATGGCCTTCCTTAATACCAATATCAATATCAACCGAAGTATACCAATGATCATAAACAATATAATCATTATTAGAATAAACTACTTTATCATTACTTTTAATAGGGAAGAAACCATTAACAATTTTATTGGCTGTTACCCTCACATAATAAATACCTAACTCATTCTTTGGCCTAGATTTGACTCTATAATACTTGCCATGAGGTTGATCATAAAAAGACATTGCTGCAGGATATAATGATTTAACATCTAAACACAATATATCTGTATGAAAACCATTAACACTAATACACCTTCCACCAATTAAAGACTCTCTCATATTTAAATAATCACTTTTAACAGGATGATATAGTCTAATATCTTGAGATATGTGTGCCTGAAATAATCTAAAACTCATACCAGCTAAAGTATAAGTTTGATCCACTATTTTAGCTCCAAAAATATCAAATGCCGCTTGCTTAAATGCTAACCAAACATTAGCTAATACAATAACGTCATTAATACAATAGTCTCTAGACCAATCTATTAATTTTCTTGACCTGCCATCAGTTTTATAATTAATAACATGTCTAGAAGTAATAACCATTTTCTCTTTTTCAATATTTGTATCAATTATAGTTTCAACTGAAGACCATTCTTTATAGACTTTTTGTAAGTCTTCAACAGATTTTATATCATGATGTGGAAAATCAGTTTTGCCATAAGACTTATTTAAAAAAGCTTTCGCTGCAACTGACAAAGAACATAATAAAAAATTATAAGAATCTTTAACATAAAAATTAACTTTATTATAATTAAAACTAAAAGATATAAACGAATTATTTCTAACTAAAATGTTTTGTACAGTGTTAACTTCAGGTAAACTGCTTAAAATATAATGAAAATCATAATTACCTCCATTATGAGCTACTAACTCTATATTTTCAATATTTAATTCACGACTAATTTGAGAAACATATTCTAACATTTTAAACACACAATCTCTCCCATCAAAATCAATTATATTACCTATTTTGTCATTATATATAAAACAACAACAACATAAATATGGTATATGCCGCTGTTTATCCTCTATATCAGGATCAAAATAACACTCAATATCAAAACAAACAGTAATTTTTGATATTTTTGGCTCAACAGTTAATGGATTAAATGAAGTAAATTCTCTAGAAGTATAACACTTTTTAAAGTCAAATATTACACCTAAATGTGATTTAAATTTAATTAAAAATTTGATATTTTGATCAAGTACAGACATAGTTTTAATTGGACTATGATAATCTACTACTAAATCAGAATAATTTTTAATAGAATATACATCTTTAATATGTGGTTTAGGTGTTAAAACACAAACCTTGTCATTAAAATGACTAAATATATCTTCAATATCATGTGCTACTAAATCTTTGTCTAAAAAAGTACCACATTGAGTAATACAATTTATATTAACATCATTAGCTGTAAATATATTAAAATATTTAAATTTTAATACATCTGGGAAAATGTGAGTAGTAGACCAATTTTTAATACTTTTTAATTTTGGAAAATACAAAGAAGCAAAGTAAAAGACTACATTACATTCCGCATTAGCTGAAAATATATTCTCATAACCAGAAGATATTTTTGTTACTTTTTCAATGTGTTTATCAAATTCATAATATAATTCATCAACTTTAGTTTCAAATAAAAACTTCTTTACATAAATAGATTTTGTTGAAAATGATGAAATATTATTAGCAAATACTCTAAAATACATCATTGAATAAGAATCATAATAAACATCAGTATGATTTTCTGCTTGTGTTATAAGTTCAAATATTCTATCTTTTAATGATAATATATACAGCTTAGGAAAAGCTCTAATTCTATTATCGACTAACATAAGAGGATCATTATATAATAATGAATCTTCTTGAAAATTAAGACTAACAGGTTTATAAGACTTTGCATAAGGAATTGAAGAAACAGCTTTAGTCTCACCGCCTGCGCCTAAAGCCTTAAGTATATCAACTGTTTTAGAAACACTAGATGAAAAATCAGATTGTTTCCTTTCAAATTTTAAAACCTCTAAATCATATCTAGATTTAACTAAGGCTGATTTAACATCATCTGGAAGTGCAAACCAAACAGGTTGGCTAAATTCAGATATTAAATTATTTGTTACTGTTTCAAGTAAATCTTCGGGTATAAACGGATAACTCATACATATGTTTTATTTATATTTTTATTTTTTCAAATCATATAACCCCCTAAATTTTTAATTTCAGAAAAATTTGCTCGATAGAATTGAATTTAACTAATTTGTCATTTTCTAACAAGTAATATTCATCAACTTCAATTAAATCCATATAATAATATATATCTTTATCCTCATCAACTCTTAAATAATATATTGAATAACCTTCAATTGCATGATGAGTATAATACTCATCAAACACAAAAATTGCTGCTCTCCTCATACCCTTTATTTTATTTATCACATCACACCTTATTATTACCTTGTTCCCCCTATTTCTTAACTCTCTATTTTATGAATGATAG
>JAJMBP010000082.1:0-14305 GCA_030565345.1 Suhomyces coccinellae
ACCAAGAAGGAGTTCAAGGCTGACGCCGGAGCTCAAGCTGCTGCTGAGCTTTTGGGCGGTCTCTTGGGCTCTATTAGTGCTGGTATTGGCGGTTCTGTTGATGTCACCAAGAGGGACTTCGACGCTTCCGCTGGTATTCAGGGTGCTCTTGAAATCTTAGGTGGTCTTTTGGGATCTATCAGCGCTGGAGCCGGTGCTGACATCCACGCTTCCAAGAGAGCCTTTGATGCCTCTGCTGGTGCTCAAATTGCTGCTGCTCTTTTGGGCGGTCTCTTGGCCTCTGGATCTGCCGGAATTGGCGGTAGCATTCATGCCTCCAGAGAATTCAAGGCTGATGCCGGAGCTCAAGCTGCTGCTGAGCTTTTGGGCGGTCTTTTGGGATCTGTCAGTGCTGGAATTGGTGGAGAAGTCGATGTCACTAAGAGGGACTTTGACGCTTCCGCTGGTGCTCAAGCTGCCCTCAACATTTTGGGTGGTCTCTTAGCCTCTATCAGCGGTGGAGTTGGAGCTGACATCCACGCTTCTAAGAGAGAGTTCGATGCTTCTGCTGGTGCTCAAATTGCTGCCGCACTCTTGGGCGGTCTCTTGGCCTCTGGTTCCTTTGGTATTGGTGCTGATGTGCATGCTTCCAAGAGAGAATTCAAGGCTGATGCTGGAGCTCAAGCTGCTGCTGAGCTCTTGGGTGGTCTTTTGGGATCCATTAGCGGTGGTATTGGCGGCTCTGTTGATGTCACCAAGAAGGAGTTCAAGGCTGACGCCGGAGCTCAAGCTGCTGCTGAGCTTTTGGGCGGTCTCTTGGGATCTATCAGTGGCGGTATTGGTGGTGATGTTGATGTCACCAAGAGAAGTCTTGAGGTCGAATCTGAGCTTGGTTATGGATATTTCGATGTCCTCAGACATAGCTTCACCAAGGTCGGTCAAGATGTTATGAAGACTTTCCCTGGTAATGTTCCTAAGGCATCCTTCACCGTTTCTGATGTTGCTTGGGTCAAGGATGACTTGTTCAAGGTTACCGTGAACTTTGAAACAATCGAATCGGCAAAGCTCTTTGGAACTTTCCAAAACGAAATGAGAAGTCTTTTGATCGAGAACACTGGAGTTGAGTCTGAAATCCTTATGTGGGACGGTTCTTCTGAGAGTAAGATCGACAACTTTGCTAAATGGTCTTCCACTGTCTTGGTTAAGGCTTCCCAACACAACAACCTTTTCTGTCTTCCAGATGACTTCGCCATAAAATTCAACTGGGATTCTAGAGACTCTAGCGACTTACAACAACAATGGAAGCAGTACTTCGACACATCATATGAGTACACCTTCTCCAAAGATTTCGGCACAACTCACACTTCGAATTTGAAGGTTGAAAGAAGATGTGCTGAGTCTTCCAATTCTACCATAATTGCTGACACCAAATTGGATTCCAGCGAATTAGAGCAATGGCAAGCATCTTCGAATGTCTTGCCAAACTTCTGCTGGACTAAGCACTGTTCCGCTTAGATTCTTGGTTAGCATTAAAAACGAGTCATTCACCACTTTCACTACCCACGTCCTTATAATTTCTTTCTTGAGAGTTTCGATATTTTTAATCTGTTGAGCAGATATGCTGAGTTAATCAGTTAGTTAGTTAGAGTTAAGTCTAGTATATATGTTTCAATGTGTTATTATAAATGAATTGTAGGATTATCAAAATGTGAGCTACGGTGAATCTTCGGATTTCGACTAGTAGTTGAGGACTGTGTATTTGATTGCAGATAAGTTCGATTCTTTACCTGTTTTATTGTGAATATTCAAGGGATATTGTATTTTCCTTTGGGAAATGATGCAGTTAGAAGGGTTATTTCATGAAGCTGGGACTGTTTGAGAGTTGGTGTTTGTATTCGCTCTTCTTTGCACACGTTTGGCTATCACAGCTGTGTACTTTCTTTCTTTTCTGTCTGACAAGTACCGCCAGGAGTAGAGTCCCACGGGCACGTAGGACAACAAGACGAATTTGATGAGGAGCTCGTACCACAGCTCGTCGTCGACAAACCCGAGACTCAAGAACAACAAGATCATCTCCGAGACAAGTGCCACCGGGAACAGCACGTAGAAGTTGTGGAATTGCAACCAGAAGAGGAAGTCCGGCACCCACCTGAGCTTGATGCGGAGAGCATGGTACGTGTAGTGGATCACGTTGGGAATGCACCATGCCACGATCAAGAACGAGTATGAGGTGTGCTTGGCCACTCGGGGATGGGGGAAGATGACTCCGTAGCAGAGCCATGCCATTCTCAACCCGTTGGACAAGCTCCATAGGTCGCCAGCGCCGAACCGCGTGCTGATTAGCGTCTTTTGCATGAAGAACGTCACCAAAGGAATCAACGACACCACATGGAAGAAGTCGGCGATGCCGCCAGGCAAGAACTTGCGGCCAACTAGGGGCAAGAGAATGGCAAAACGGCACAAACAGCAGAACCACAAAGTGGCCGAGGCAGAATTCCAGAAGAACACGAACTTGAACGGTGTGGATAGGGCGTACCTGGGCATTATGGCGAAGCAAACGAGACCAGGAGGTAAAGGGAGAAGAAAGAGGAGGTAGTTTTAGTTGGAGTTAAATGGTTGTAAAACGGTTCGGTTTACAGCCATGTAGTGGTGTGCACACGACCGTACATATAAGTGCAAGTTGGCACAGCCTGGCAAGACGTGTCAATGAGAGTGCTATCGGTGCTAGTCACGCTTTTCAGCGTGTTGTTAATGGTCCAGGCGGCCTGGACCAAGGAGGACTATGAGATCTTCTCTTTGAACGACAAGATCAGGCAAGATTTGGGCCAGCAGGCCACATTCTACTCGTGGTTAGGGTTAGCGAATGGACCCAAGTCCAGCACCAAGGAGATCACCAGGGCATACAGAAAGTTGTCCAAGACAATCCACCCCGACAAGTTTGCCGGGTCGAGCAGAAAGGTCAAGAAGCAGGCCGAAGAACGCTTCCAGAGGTTGTCGTTGGTGGGTAACATCTTGAGAGACCAGTCGTTGAGGAAGAGATACGACTACTTCTACGCCAAGGGCTTCCCCACATGGAAGGGAACCGGCTACTACTACTCCAAGTACAGACCCGGCTTTTTGTTCACGTTGTTTGTGGTGTATCTCTTGGTCAGCGCCTTGCACTTCGTGGCGTTGAAGATCAACCGGTCCCAGGACCACAAGAGAGTGGTTGCCTTGAAGCAGCAGATCAAGACTCTGGCTTGGGGAGGCTCCTTGGTGCCTCCTATGGATGGTTCGGACAGAAAGGTCCTGAGCGAAAATGGCAAGACGTTTCTTGTGAGAGCAGACGGCTCGGTGTACTTCGTCGAGGAAAACAAGGGTGAGGAGTACGTGCCATTGGAGGAGGATCACATCAACTTGTCGCCTGGATTAAAGGACTCCCTTATTTTCAAGATCCCTGCGGGTATTTGGAATATCACTTTGGGAAGATGGACTTCCAAAATCGACACGTCTGTCACCTACGAGACTAATAAGAAGGTAGAGGAAGCACCAGTGAAGAAAAAGACCAAGAAAACTACACAGAAAGGTAAGAAGATCGAATTGCCAAACGGAAAGGTTGTCTACTCGCGTCCAGGTAGAAAGTGAGATCTTGCTCTCTCAATTGTAATAGACTTTTATATAGCATTATTCATGTACAGTATTAGTAATTTATTATAATTGATTTAGTATGCTAATGCTTCACTTCAAGAACGATACTTTTCTTGTTTGTTCTCATTCACCGTGCTTTGGAACACGTTGAAGTTCGTTTTGCTCTCCTTCCTCATCCGAAGAACTGGATCCAGATAAGTTGTCCAAGAAGTCGTTATCTTGATAGCTATCCTGGAACTCATCCTGATCATCATCGTCATCTTCGTATTGCAGTTCAATTTGACCACTTGGTGACATATTTTGAACCCGTACATCCGGCATATGCACCTCTTCCATGTGGTCATCTTCCTCAGCATTGACGTTCGACTTATCGTTAATGAACATGTAATGGTTAGACTTATCTCCTAAAATTATTAAATTTTTCTCCCCATTTTTAGTATTGCTATTATGGTTATTATTGTCATAGGTTTCAAGATCCAAATATCCAACCGTGGAAGAATCAAAGCCGTAGTCGCGATCATTCTCGCCTTCCTTGCCTCTTGGGTGCTCCTCATCTTCTTCGGGTTCGGCACCCAAAACAACATTGTAAGTTTCACGTGTCTTGAGTAAAACATCATTGACAAACCATTCCCAGTTCTCAGATTGAATGGATTCAACAATGACAGGAGATATCAAGTCCGGTTTGTAGAGTGAAGTGAACTTAACGACCTCTTCACTAATAAGAATTAAATGACCCATGTATCCTGGCCTAGGATTCTCTTTCCTTCTGTATGATTGCACTATCAAACCACTCAAGTCACATTTGTCAGCCTTAAAAAGCTCCACAATCAAAAAGGAATTATAGGAGTTCAATTTCCCGTTGAATATTTGTTGGATCAAATCAAAAACAACATTATGAAAGAAGTTATGCCAAGGATATTTAGTAAACCTTATTATGATCTCATAGAGAATTCGCAGATCAACAAGCTTGATCTTGAAGTAGTCTCCAACACAGGGGTTCTTTCTGATGGTTTCGTCACGCTTGTCGCACACAAATGGATTTTCAGTGGAAATGACTGGCTCTTCATCTTCGGAATCGTCTTCATACCGGTCGGTTTTCAAGGCTTCAAGCACTTTGGTGTAATCTTCGTCGTCTTCAAAATGAATGTCGTCCAAAGACACATCGTCCAAGCCATTGGTAACGTCATGTATAGATAACATAGAGTTTCTGGCCGATCTAGAATCAAAGACTAACGACTCATTAAGCGCGTTTTTCAATCTCTTATTCTGTTGTGATCTGACATGATCTCTAATTTTAATAATCTTCTTGATTTTCCTTGAGTTGAGAAGGATCATGTTCGAACAATGCAATAACTCAGCAATTAATTCGGAAATTTTGAACTTGGTGAACCCCAACTTGGTGTCCTTGCTGTCTGCACCAGTTTCCGACTCGCGAGAGACTAGAGTAACCAATTTTTCCAAGTTGTCTGAGAATATTCTCAACATTTCTCCCAAATAGATCGGATCACGGGGACTGGGTGGGTTCTGCTCGAAGTCCTTCAACCACTGGAACATGATGTACGAATTGATCTCGCTGTTTCCGCCTTCTCCGTTGTTCAACATCGAGCTGTAGGAGCCGCAGTTCAAATCGTAATCAGAGTTGTTTTTTCTAATGAGCTCTATAATGATTCCCACGCAGTTATTGATCCCGTGTTTGTTGGTCTGATAGACGTTTTCGCTGTTGGGGACTTTGTATAGCATGATGTCCTGGATCAAAATGTTGATGATCTTGGGGGAGACCAATTCCCTCGTCAATTGGTTGGGCCCTATGTTTGTTTCGAGGACAACTGCCAATGCAGTATTGGAGGAGATGGTGATCAAGGCCTTGATAAAATCGGTGGCCGCGGTCTGCTTGAAGAACAACTCATGGTTGGGGATTTTGTTGGCCACTCCTGGCACCATCCGGTCAGCCTCGATGTCGAATTGACTGGGATGCGGCCGCAAGATGTCAATGAGCTTAGGAATCAATTTTTGCAGAGACAACGTCTCCAAAATACCAGTTGGAGAGTCCGGCTTGTCGGTCTGGATGATGCGGAGGAAGAAGTCCATCAACATGGGGATCTCGATCTTGGCGAGAAACGTGTCCACAAGCTTAGGCTGTCTGCGGATGAAATTGAGGAGCTCGATGCTGTTGGTGTCCATCAACTGGTCCAAGATGTGGATGAGGTACGACACTGAGGGCAGACTTTCCAGAAGGTTGGGCAACAGCAAGATCAGCCACAACTTGTTCATGATGACGGGGGTCTCGATGATGCGGTTCAGAATCACCCAGATGTCGATGGACAACACGTCGGATGCCGTTTGCACGCAGCGCCGGAACTTGTCGTCGCTTGACTCGACGTCGGGCTTGGTCTCGTTCGCATCGTCGTTTGCGGTGTCGCGTTCGTACTCTTTGTCGTCGTCGTCGTCCTCGGAGTCGTTATCGTGTTCATCTTCCTCGATTTCGATGTCGTCGTCGGCGGTGCCCAGCAGCTGGGCGTTTTCGCCCAGTTTCTGGATCAACTGTGCCAATGCCTCCTCCTCCTTGATGCTCTGGGCATGGAAGAAGTCCACACTGTCTACGAGGTACGCGAGGAACCCGTTCAAGATGTGCGGCTGGAGAAAGAGCTCCAAGAGCTTGGTGCCACGGCCGTCCTTGGAAGTTGCGGCGTCGTTGTTGGACGAGGTAAATGATGCAGAATCCGAGCTCAATGCGCTGTTGTTGGAGTTGGAGGCCTCCAAGTTCTGCAGGAACTGGAACCCGGCCTGCTTGTTGTTGAAGCTGCCCTTGATGCTGTGGATCTCGTTGACCAATTCCTCCGCCAACGCTGGGTCGCCAATGAGATCGTCGACTTGCACCACCGAGAAGTCCTGGACCGAGTCGAGGAACTTCTGGAGCTGGCTGTTGCTATTGGGGCCATTGGAAAACGGCCAGAACGACATGGTGAATTAGGGACACAAGTGCGACTAGGACGTGGGGAAAACGGCGGAATGGTTCGCTATGGGGTTGGGGGGTTCACACCAACTAAGTCGCCGATAGCCAGGACACTGCGCCTCAGTAGATGCCTGGTACTGATAAGGTCGGTAGAAATTGGATTCTGTTGATTTGTTGGTCATGTGAGTAGTCGCGGAATGGAGAGGATCGAGAGGATAGAGGCAGTAGCGAGAGAAGGGAGGGATCAGGGGAGGAGTAGGGGGTGATTAGAGAGATATTAGGGAGGAGCTGGTGTTGGTACGGAGAGAGGATGGGGTTGGATTGGTTAATGTTGGCTTGGAGCTCGGTATACGCTGTATTGAGGGGGTATTCTGTGGGCTATTTCTAGAACGAACAACTGTGGATCGCCAGGTCCCGGCGAGCGCGCGCAAATCTAGCGAGAACTTGGCAGTAGAGGCTAGCGGGAACTTTCACAGGCTGGCGAGACCTCGCAGTAGCGGCCAGTGGAACTTTCACAACGGGCGGTGGAACTTTCACAAGCTAGCGAGAACTATAGACCCGAGAGGTCGCTATTTGGGGACTTGGCGATACCAAGTCATGCCGCCGAAGAGAACTCCTGGCATCGACCCGTTCGGGACGACACCATTCGGAGCAGTATCAGAAAAATAGCGTCGGCGGGACGGACGCATCCGTCCTTTTTTAAGAGCAATTGCGCTTATCCCAGGGCCAGGGAATGCCAGATGCTTCGGAGCTTGTTTTGATGTGCAAATGACACATGTTGCATTTTGGAGCACCTGTAATTTATGCAATTCGTATAATTCCACCAATCAGCGGTCCCAGACCCACCTAAGCCCTCGAGGTCCCCTGCTTGGATCCACACCGTGTGGGCGCCTCCTCGAGGCTATCAGAGTCTGGGTCGGGTCTTAACCCGACAATTCTTTCCTTGGGATTGTGCGCTTGCCACGTAATCCACGGCATGTCCTGTCAGGAACACATTTGCTAGAAATTATGATGAATACGTAACTCATTCTATAAAAACGGTATCCACGCAATGGTCCAGCTGTTGCTTTACCCATCGGTAGGAAGAGACCGGAGCAAGTCCAACGCCCTCTTGTATTCCCTTTCATAGAAGCCAATCAATTCCGCGGCATACTCTCGAACTAGATTCCGACTATTCGCAGCCGTATGGCGGATCCATTCGTGGATAGTCATGGCCTCCTCGTTCTCCGGCATCGCAGAGATGAAGTTGGTCAATTCACTGTCATAGTCGTCATGTAGATCATTGGTCGATTTGGTGAGCTCTTTCAAGTCCGCAGAGGTGTCCTCCATGTTCTTGAGAGTTTCCAAGAATGGACTCATAGTCGTTGGAACCCAAGTTGAATCTTTCTTCATCGTATCTTCGTGAAGCCTGCCATGTTTTTGACTAGCATTCAGTAATTTCTGAGGCGTGCTTGATTCCAATCCATTCAATTCACCACTTTCTTCGATTTTACTGCTTGGTAGGGATCCCAATGAAGAGCGAGTGTACTGAGCAATTGCTCCCAGCATATCCGCAGCATTGTGGTAACCATAAGTCGATCTTCTGGTGCCTGCACCATTTTGATCAGAGTTCGTATCCAACTCCTCTTTTGCTTCCATATTGACATCCTTATCTTCAACTTCTTCCGCTTCAGGTTCACTTCTTAACGATTTCACTGATCCTTTGTTAGGACTGAATTCAGAATGAATACTGAATCTGGGTTCAGATCGCCGGGAATGATTTTGCAAGCTGTTGCGTGATTCGGAATTCAATGCTAATGAACTTCTAGTTCCAGCTAATGCCAAAACTTCTGAAGCAGAATCTTCCACAAAGGATGAATTTTCATTTAATTTGATACGGAATTCTTGACTTTTCACACTTCTCTCTCCGAAGGTTTGTCGCATACGGACCAGACCACGAGAAAACTCATTTGTACTATCTGTGTGGTGAGTACCCAGGCTCTTTGGCGAAGAAGTTATTGTTGCCAGTTTGGGTTGTCTGTCAATTAACTCCACTGATTCATTGACGGGCCTATTTTCCTTATCGTCATCATCACCTTTCATAGAGGAAGAGTGAGAACTTTTGGAGTTTTCATTTTCTGAAAATTCAACTGACTTTTCAATTTCTTTGTTAATCTCCTTTATATCTTTAATGTATTCAGAATAGAGGTTTCCATCAATATTTTCTTCATCAGAAGAAAAGTCTAGTATTCCCTTTTTTGGAATATGTGGTTCCATAGAAATGCTACTACCAGGCAGAATTTCAACATTAGAAGGACTATCTTTCAGGTTATCATGACTTTCTTCTCGCTTTTGCGTTGAGTTTTGAATTTCATCTACTAGACCCTTGGGGTCCTCGTTTTTATTCTCAATTTCTCCGATTCCGAAATCGACTTCCATAATGTCATCGCCATGTTGGATAACCGTTGAGGCTGAAATATCTGCAGGTAGTTCATCCTGAATTGGGCTGCTGAAATTTTGCTTCAATTTTGGCGACGACTTTTGGACAAATTTAGAGAGATCAGAGCCAGTTTTAGATTTTTTAATCGTAAGACCATCTAGCAAAGAGCTTGGACGTTTTCTTTTCAAACTGAAAAAATCGTCCTCAAACGAGTTATCAAAAATGTTCGGTTTTCGTTCGGCTCCAAATAACTTCAGTTGTCTTCTCTTGAAGGGGTTGCTGTCACTCAATTTAATTGGTGATATTACTGGATTCCGTGCTGGTTCAATAGTGGAAAGCAAAGATGGAGGCGATAGCTTGTCCAAAGCAACTGGGCTGACATTTTTTTCCCAAACCCCAACATTTTCATCATCATAGTCATCAATATCATGATTTGAAATTTCAAGTTCTTGCTTGAGAACAGGAGATTCTGATCGACGAACAAGTTTGAATTTTTTCTTCGTTTTTGAAAAGTCATTGTCAGCTTCGGGGAATAAATCAGTTGGTGCTTTTTTGAGTTTTATCAATTCCTTTGTTGGCTGGTTTTTAGTGGGCTGTACCTGAATTGACTTATTTGCGGTGGATTCAAATGTTGAGTCAGGCTCGAATTCTGATTCATATTCAGAACCCAGACTCTCATCCTTTGATACTTCATCCTCTGATACTTCATCTTCTGATACTTCCTCTTCTGATACCTCCTCTTCTGACACTTCCTCTTCTGACATTTCTTCCTTTGACGCATCGTCTTCCGAAGCTACAGTACCCGAAATTTTAACACCAGAAGCAGCTTCTTCTTCACCAGTAGCACTAGAATTGGCCATAATGTCTTCTTCATTCTCCGTTGAACCATTATGAACCCTCAGGCGAGTCTTTGTTTTGAAGGTGTTGGTCTTAATTGTACTTTCCAATTCCGCAAGGGTATTTGATTCTTCTTTGATATTGCTGTCATCACTATCAACAGAGATTTCTGGTATTTCAGGTTCAGGCGAAGATTTACTTTCAATTGACTTTTCGAAAGACTTAGTCTGTGGTTCATGAGTTCCTGACCTTGAGCTAATATTAGATTGTATTTTCCCCTCAATTTCGGTACTAAAATCTCTCTGCTCTATGTTTGAAATGAAGCTTTCATGCGAGATTTCTGATTCTTCATTGTAAGATTTTTCTGTATCAGAGTCTATCTTTCTAGCCTTTAGTGTTTTCTGGGTTGCGGCCATGAATTCATTTAGCAAGTTATCATCAGGTAGTTTATCCCAGTATGCATCATTAGGGGCGGGTGTAAATGTTGATTTTTGAGCCCTTTTTGAGACATTTTGGTCCTTCGAAAGAGCAGAGCTCGCCAGAACGGAACTCATAGTCTCCAAATGTGATTTTGCTGGTTTAGCCTCAACAGGATTATCAATATCAAAGCTTGGATCTTTCAGATGTACAATGTAGTTCGCTTTAGGATTCTTGGGAACGGGTTTGTCTGCATCTTGAGCATGTACGGTTTCAATAATTTTATCTGCTTTTTTGTCTGTTGTGAGTGAATCTTCGTGTGAGTCCAATGAGATATTAGGGACGCTAACGTCAGAATCCAATGTCTTAGAATCGTGATAGCTTTCTTCGTTAGATTCTGAAACTTCAGAGACCACTTCATCTTCACTTTCGTCAGAAAGAACACCCAAGTATAAATTCTTGGTTGCTTTTCTGGTAGGATGTCTCGGCCTTGAATTGTGAATTTCAGAATCAGGCTCTACGGATACTGACCGTCCTTTAGTTTCCTTGGCATCACTGCCAGTCCTTTGTTGATTCAACAACTGCACGTAGTAACATTCGGGAAAATTGGAAATATGCTCATCCCGAGGAATATCTTCAGCTTCCCAGTGATCTAAGGTACATCCACAATAGATACAGAAGACTTTGTCATCTCCTGCTTGAAGCGGGGTGTATAGAAAGCCGGCTTTTGACAATGTCTTGCTGGTGGGGATATAATTCTTCTTAGAATCCAAGGGAAATATCTTACCAAATGTATTGAGACGATACTTCTGTGCTTCAGTCGAGAATGGTGACAGCAATATACTTAAATCTTCGTTTTTCCAATAGTTATGTCTGTCCTCTGTTGATTCATACTTTTCTCGAACCACGGCTGATTTCACCACCAAAGCCATTAAACACGTCTTGTTTTTCAGGTAATGGTTCTTGGTTATCTCGGAGATGGTGGAGTCGTTCAGTACAGTCTCTGGTTTGTTGCAGAAGGCGCAGAGAACACGGGTCTTGTTGGACTTCACAGGCGAGTAGTAGAATCCTGCTTCCACGAGGGCCATGACGAGTTTGTCGTCGGTCTGATCTGACCACAACAACTTTTCAGAACCATTGGGAAGGTCAACCTCCTCCTGGAACGACCGGAGTCGCTCTTCTCTGTATTTCATGGACTCTTTCTTAGCTGGTCTCATTGATTAAGGGTCATATTATGAGTATTTGAATTCGTGAAAAAATCCGATTGCTTAACAATATCGATAGTAGTGAATCCAGGAAAGGCCTCGATGGGTTATTTAGTGAGATTCTCAATGTTTTACGCTGATTATATCAAATAAGTCTAGCGTGGTTTTGGGCAAGATGTTTATCATCTGTGTTGGTAAGTACGCGACTTTTACAGGTGGCTGCAAAGAGAGGTGGTCAAGACAAGGCCACAAAAGACACCGTTTGAAGAGTTTGAAGCATAGATAACAAGTTGAAATGTTGCTTATTTCAATTCTTTATTTCCTTGTCTAGTTTTGAGTTTTTTTGGCAACTTTCTGAACTCTTTCAAGGTGAATGTTGCAATAGTTGTTGGAGTTCTTAGGGATGAGGAATGAAAACTAGTGTGCTGTGCTACGGATTCTAATGAAAAGAACGTGTTAAATGCTGTAATACACTTGAAATACCAAGTTTCCGTTTCTTATAGTTGCAAGAATGACATTAGTCGTGATTGTGTAGAACTTGTGGGACTAAGTTATCACAAAGATTTGGGAATATTTAGCTAATAATGTTAATTTGTGATTTTTGAAAATTTGAAAAGATAAATCCTAAAATTCGAACCCATATTATGGATCATCAAGCCGCTCCAGCTAATATCAGACATCACTGATCGTATTGTCTCTGTACTACATCAAATATGATTTAAAAATAAATTGACAAAAATGACTAAAGAATTAAAGATATTGATTTAGGAAGTAATGGAAGCCACAACGACACTAGACTCTGGTCTAAAAGGTCTGAATCACAAGAAATGACAAAAACCATTAGTCCTTTCATGAGCTTGACAGGAAATCACCCTCCCAGAACATTTAGAAACTGTGTCCAACTAACAATTGTATAGTTCTCAATGCTTCATATTTCAATTCATTATCACTGTTAGTGTCATCTAAGAACTGCATGATCAACAACTTGTACTGTCCGCCCTTTTCAGTGTTGATAAAGTTAATTAACTCTTGGCCAAGGTTCTTGATCAAAAATTGAAGGTCGTTCAACAAGATTACCTTGCTGGTGGTATGATTATTGTCGGAAGATGCTAAAACTTCAAGAATCCTCTTGATCAACTTGAAGGAAGAGTCCTTGAATTTACCAGAGTTCTCTAACCAGAATTCACTGGATTTGTGAGTTGGAGAAGACCAGCTAATCAAGTTGGGGTTTTCCAATTCAGTCAAGTACTCATCCAACGAGGTCAATTTGGTCTTAACAATCTCGTCCAAATTGTCATACAAGTAGGTTAAGTCGGCGCTTAATTCTTCGTCACCACCATTAGAAGCGAATTTTCTTTCTTTGAGTGTGTTGATAGCGGACAAACCGTCATGGAACAATAATAATTTGATAGTCTTGAATTGCTCCTTCTCAGTAGTGGCCGAAATAAAGTTCTTCAAGATACCGACTGCCACTCTAACAATTTTTGACTTGATGGAATCCTTTGAAATAATAAGCAAGCTTCCAATCAATTCAGGGAAGTTATGAATCAAAGTCTTGTTGATAGAAGGACTGAAACTCAAGATCCAGACAGTCAACAACAAGTTGTACAACAATTGCAAACCCGAAGAGTTTGGATTCTTAGCCAGAACAGAAATCAAGTGATTGATAGGCTTGAAATGAGTCACCAAGTGAGCGTTTTCGAAAATGGCCTTGTATTTCTTGGAAATAATAAGCTCGAGTAACAATTGGATACCAATAAATTGGTAGTTGGCCTCTTTACTGGCAATGAAATTAGTAGAGGCTAAGACCTCGAAGATTTTGATCAAGACTTCTTTGTCCACGCTAGAGCTGGCATCAGACTTAGAGGCCTTGGAAAGGAGAATGACCAAGTTGTGCAAGGACAAGGCCTTAACGATGTTGTCCTTGCTCTCCAAGTGCTTCAAGAAAGGGTCATAAGGCAAGGAGGCGTCAACACTGGACAACTTCAACAAGGAGTCGATGAATTCTTGACCAGGCAATTCCAACAAGAAGTCATTGATCAATGTCAAAATGTTTTTTAATACGTCTTCTTTCTCGTTGACTTGCAACTTGTTCAAGACGTTCAATATAGTGTTCGTGTACAAGTCCAACTGTGACAAGATGGTGGATTTTCTGTTTTCTGGCGATTGCTTCTCCAAGATCTTGATGTGGTTGGCATCATCTTCGGAAATGACCCCAGATCTGGACAATCCTTCCCATGGAATGATTCTTTCTTTGATAATTTTCTTGGAGTCGGACAAGAAGCCACTGTCAATAACTAAGGGAGTCTGAAGTTAGTAAAATTGTTTCCAACATAGGCTCAACATGGGGATTGCACCAACAAAACCACTCCAAAATCGCCGTAATTCCTTGAATTTACTGGACTTTCTGCAATCGTGTGGCTATACGGCTTACACCTTGTAGATGTGGCCAAGAGCCCATTCTCGACTCAATTCTCGAGGTATCAAGTTCCAATCAACACGAAAACGGGTCTGTCTTGGGAGGAATGAAGTTACTTACATAATCCGATACCATCTTGGCTGTGGGATGCTCTTGATATCAAAAGATGTTCTATCTCAGATTTCTATCAACATAGATTAATTGGATGAAGATTGTGCGCGCACGACCCACCGAAGACGACGATTACTGAACACGGTGGGACAAGGGGGACGGATAGAAACGCTGTTCGAGCAGAGGATAAAGGTATTAGAGAGGTAGATGCCTAATGCTGGCGGTTTCAGTCCAGTTCGAACTAATTGATTTAAGCAAAAAAAAAGACAAAAAATTCTGCCGTTCCCAGGAATCGAACCTGGGTTTGTTCGGCCACAACGAACTGTACTAACCACTAT
>JAJMBP010000083.1:0-12758 GCA_030565345.1 Suhomyces coccinellae
ACTGCAATACTCAAGAAAACCTATACTGCAATACTCAAGAAAACCTATACTGCAATACTCAAGAACCCATATGATTGCAACTACATTAATATGTTTTGAAATGTGGGGTCGCTATTGGTGTACACCCCAAATAGCCGTGTCTTCTGCGGCAAATACTACGGCAATTCAACCACCCAGACGTTATCCCCTCACGTACCTATGAAATTTCTTTTCGGCGGAACATAACCACCTTGCGTGCCAAATATGGCAGGTCCTGTCAGGAAAATCTCGGCATATGAAGCGAGGGTGTGGGAAGTAGCCATAGACCCAGTTCCAGCCAGGTAAAGTTTAGATGAAGCATGACTCCAAGTAGGTGTAGTTCAAGTCTAGTGTTAGCGAATCGAAGCCTGGACCACAACTGTGCCAATAAAAATAGATACATGACATGATAGTTCCACTTGAAAATTTTACTGACATTGTGCGCTCATCCGTATCGCAGATAAATTTCTTGTTGCATCTCATGACCGCGAAAAGAAATCCGCAAAACTTATAAAAGTCAAGAATCTCTTCCCATAAATTTAGACTCAGGACCATCACAGACATAGAAGAGTATCTGGCGTATGCTTTACAAACACAAGGACTATCTCCAATCAGTACACTAGTGAAATCCCACACTAGCTTCAATCACTAAACAACACAAAAAATGAGCCCATCTAACATTCCCTCATCCGAACCTTCGAAAGAAAAGGACATTGAAACTTCTTCTAATTTCAACGAGATCACCGAAACTGAGTTGACCCCCCAAACTTCTAGATCCTTTGTGCAAAAGATCAAGACAAAATGTCCTTGGTACAAGTTAGCAATTAGTATCTTTTTGGGATGCTTCTTCACCGCTTGGTGGCTTTCCATTATCATTCAGAAAAGAACCAGACCAAAGTGGTTGATTCCAACTATTCTCTGGATGATGATCATGGTCAGACTTATTACCTGGCACTGCAGAATTTTATATTGGTTGTTTGCCAGAGTTCAAACTGTTTGGAACTATCTCACCGACATAGTCTATAACAGGTTGTTACCTAACCATGTTCACAGAGTTATTGTGGCTGCCTGTATTACCGTTGGTGTCATGTTACTTGGTGGATTTATTCCTTCTGAAACTTCTTTCTCTATGCGAAAGGACCGTGCTGTTTCCTTCTTTGGTATTATTGTGGCCATTTTCGGATTATGGGCTACTTCTAACAACAGAACTAAGATCAACTGGCGTACAGTTATTGGAGGCTTGTTGATGCAGTTTATTATCGCTTTGTTTGTGCTTAGAACCAAGTGTGGTTATGACATTTTTAACTTTATCTCCACCTTGGCAAGAGAGTTATTGGGATTCGCCAAAAATGGTGTAGCTTTCTTGACAAACGACGATATTTCTAATCTTCCAATGTTCTTCTTTACCGTCTTGCCTGCTGTCGCCTTCTTTGTGGCATTCGTCCATATTTGGTACTACTTCGGAGTAATTCAATGGGCTATTGGTAAGTTCGCTTACTTCTTCTTCTGGTCTTTGAACGTTTCGGGTGCTGAATCCGTGACTGCTGCTGCGTCTCCTTTTATTGGAATTGGTGAAAGTGCTGTCTTGATTAAGGACTTGATGCCTTTATTGACCAAGGCTGAATTACATCAAGTCATGTGTTCTGGTTTTTCGACCATCTCAGGAGCTGTCTTGGTCGGTTACATTGGTTTGGGTCTTAATGCTGAAGCCTTAGTTACCTCTTGTGTCATGTCTATTCCAGCCAGTTTAGCTGTATCCAAGTTGAGATATCCTGAAACTGAAAATCCTGTTTCTGCTGGTGCATTCCATGTTGACACTGGAAAGGATAACGATGATCCAGACAGACCAAGAAATGTTTTGCAAGCTTTCTCGCAAGGTGCTACCCTTGGTTTGAGAATTGCAGGAACCATGTTGGCTCAATGTTTGTGTATTATTGGATTGGTCTACTTGGTGAATGGTGTCTTGACCTGGTTCGGTAACTTCTGGGGTATCAATCATTTCAGTTTGGAATTGATCTTCTCCTATATTCTTTACCCTGTCTCTTTCCTCTTGGGTACCCCAAGACAGGATATCTACCACGTCTCCAAGTTATTAGCTACTAAGTTCATTCAAAACGAATACGTTGCTTACAACATGTTGATTCACCAAGCTCCTTACAACGAAATGACCAAGAGAAGTGTTTTGATTGCCACCTACGCTTTGTGCGGTTTTGCTAACTTGGGTTCCATGGGTATCACTTTGGGTGTGCTTAACACTTTAACTCAAGGTTCCCGTTCAGCTGATGTTGCCAGTACCATCATTTCTGCTTTGATTAGTGGTGGTATCAGTACTTCCATTTCTGCTGCTATTGCTGGTATGCTTATTCATGATTTGAGTGGATACAACCTTTAGCTTTGTATATATAAAACACCAATAGAAACGACTAATGCCATATGTAATTTAGTTAATGAAGCCACAACTATAGAATCGGTGAAGAACTCTTCACAAATTTAGATGTATAGTCGCATGCAGGAATATGATTTGAAGAGTAATTACCGAAGAGTTTGATGAATATTTTCCAAGTTGCATGAAAATCGGAGTCAACGCACACTCTTTTTCTTAGATCTGATTGCTCTAGCGCTAATACTACCACCAAATTCTAATTCGACGGTTTCAGTAACCTGAACATCTTCATTAGTTCAAGATTCATCTCAACCCATCTCGCTATGAGCACCAATGTGGAATGTCCAATAATATTACCCGTAATAAATCCGAACAAACCAGAAGTACTCATCTTCAACGTTAATGATATTAGAAGATTACGAAACCATGGCATCTTGGGTGTCTTGATTGGGACTCTAGCGCAGTATCCTCAACAGAACTTCTATCTTTCTGTCCCGTTAAGGCTTCAGATATGGGAAGTCTTGTGGATATTGGACAGCAAATTGGGTATATTGGTGAATTATTTTGACTACAGATTATCGAAACCAAAGCATTTGCAGAGCAACGAAGTTCTATTGAAAGATGGAACATACAGCATTTCAGAAAACCCAAACTTTGTCATGATACCTAATGACGACTGCATTGATACTAGTGTATCAGAATCTAATCATGAAGAAGTTCCTAATGTACTGGAGACTACTGAATCAAAGATAAATCAAATTCACGATGTGGAAAATATGGACAAACTTGCACCTTATGTTATTTCAAAGGAAGAATATCTTTCCAAGTTTCCCAGCACTCCTCAATTTATGTCAAATTATCAATCCTTCAAGTATCTTAAAGATCTTGGTTATTATATTAGTCCGGGACTAAAGTTTGGGGGTGACCTAGTAATATATCCGGGAGATCCTCTTAAATTTCATTCTTACTCAATTGTTAAATTTGGCAACATCAATTTGAATGACATAGTGGTTGGCGGTAGGCTTGCTACAGGTGTAAAAAAGAATTATGTCATTATTGATAATAGCATCACTAACGATTCTAGTACAAATGATCTCCCTAAGAAGCAAGCGTTTTCGATAGAATGGGCAGGATTTGGTTAATATTTTCTGTGGTGAGATGATAATCTCAAGCAAAGCAAAGTAGCATTACGGCTTTTCTCTCTCTAAACAATAATGCCTTCAAACTCATCAGCATTTTGTTCTTCTCTAATATATTGTATAGTTCTTTGGAAGTATTGCTTGCTTAACTCAAAGAGTCTTGCCTCTTGGTTATTTTCCTCATCATCATTAACTTCAGTAGATACTTCGTCATCCTTCAAGTTTTCAATATTGGTCTTTATAAGTTCGATCAACCCATTGATATACTTGGCGTCAATCACAGTGTTACCATCTTCATCCGCCACATTGAATATCAAACATCTGTTCAAAATTTCGATGAACAACTTTAAGGACAAGTATGGGTCCATACACGAATCAGCCACACGCAATGCTTTTTGCAAACATTCCAACACACGTTTAAAGTCATCTCCGGCATTTTCTCTGCTATTAGTATCCTCCTCATCTGGCAAATAGGCACACCACCACCACAAGTGAGCACTGAAATAGACTGCACGGCATTGATCCTGCTTCTTCAACAACTTAGAACCATAGAGAGTAAGCTTGGTAATCAAATTCTCATAATTCTCTTTGTTGAAATTACGCAATGTGTATAACTTATCAGCAATCAGTAATATGGACTGATATGGAACAGATGCTTCACCAAGAGAATCATGGGGATTGATATGACGATTGCTATGGGATGCATTCATAATCAAATTTTCTTCATAGACCACAAAACATTGGTTGAACAATTCATAGCTTAGAGCCTGTTGGTTGAATTGATCTGCTGTAGAAGCTGCATTCAAATATATTTTCAAAATTAGTTGTGAATGGTATTCTTGATGGTGGTGGTATAGCTCATCAATAATAATTGACAAGTTCTTGAAGTTTGATGTTATTAATAGGTCTTGATGAGTGAAATCTTTTCCTTTTGATTTTAATGCTTGAACATAGAATCCTATAAGCTTCAACTTATTCAAGATTTTAGAAATAAGTGTTGGATAAGTATGGATTATGTTCTTGAATTCTTTGTTCAAATACTTCTTTCTTACATACATCAAGTTTGAGATGTTCTTAAAGGGATCTGAGGGATTCTCAATCAAATGAATGATCTTGCAAATCTTCTCTTGGTTGCTTAAAAATTCTTGAGTAACAATTGCTTCCCCGTTGTACATTTTGTAGTACTTTGTAACCCCCAAATTCTTAGCAGTATCTAACTTTTCAATGGGATCCTTAATCAAAACCAATAAGTACTTGAAAATTCCGTCAATATCTTCAATGGTAGAAAAGTATTCTTGGTCCTCAATAACCTTATTAATAATCTGCAATGATAACTGTTTTTGATATTGGGGACTTGTTAACTTGTGATAAAACTCAAAGAAAAAAGGAAGTTTGAACAAAGACTTAATCGACTTGAAATGCTGAATTGGTGCAGCTAATAAACGCAACCATAATTCTTGCTCTTCGGAGTTTAACTTTTTCTTAGCTAAATTAACAGTTGCAAACTCATAAATTGTGTTCAAGTTTTCATGCATCTCAGGGTAGTAGGTCAATGTCAATGTTATGAATGTTTGTAGCAATACAGAATGCTCTTCAATTGGAAGATCGGGATCGGATTCATAAAGTTTCAAGTAAAAATCCCAAAATGTTGTGAACAAGTCCTGTGGGTATTTATCTTCAAGAGATAAATTTGCTAATGACTCTACCTCATTATTGTGGTAGTTCACGAATCTTTCTATAAGAGTGGCCACTAACTCGCTCTTTTTTAAGAAAGGGTGAAGGTGGATAAACACGTCGTTGAGTAAAAAGTTTAATGTGGCGAAGTGAAAATCATCTGGAAAGATTTGGATTAACACATCAATCAAATAACTTTGAGCTAAATGATCACGACATTGAATGATTTGCTCAGTTATGGTGGGAAGAATCTTTTCCGAATAATATTTTATACTAGAATATTCAGAATCTCCTTCGTAATCGTCAATAATTTGGGAAAGTCTTACTAGATTGGATCCAACCAAAATTTTTAGTTCCTTTCTTTCTTTGTATCTCAATTCACGCTCGGATGAATGGCCCTGGTGCTGAAGACGAACCCATAATTTGGTCATTTCAATAAAGTTAGACATCAAAAAATTGACGGTTTCGTTGAAGTCTGCCGCATCTCCCAAGGGCAATAAGTCTTTAATTCTTTGAGATAAATAGTACCTCAAGAAAAGGCCCCTTATGGGATGTTGTACACCTCGACACATCTCAATCATATCTTTCATGATTTCTTTAGTTGGAGCCCCGGGAGTAGCCATGTATGTTGTACCCACCATAATCATCATGTAAAGTCTAGGAATGATATTTCCAGAGTATTGCACTAGCTCATACAAATCAGCCAAGTAAGGTGTGTCCTTTTTCTTCTTCTTCTCGGTTGTCTGAGTCAAATAGTTCAGTAATGTCTCCAACGAGTCAAACACCATCATATAGATTTCATAATATTGTTTTGGTGTGAGTTTGTTGATTCGAAGCTCATTCAAAAAGTTCAGACAATGTTTAAGCGCTTGAAGTAAGTTCTTATCATTGAGGCTTTGCTTCATAAGACCTGATTGGTGGTTAATTGTATTTATTGCTGTTTGAAGAGACATGGTAATTGATATCAAGTAGAACTTGCAGGAGTGATGATGTAATCTTTCGTCCAAATACTGGATATAGTGCAATTGATGAAATTGGTCTCGTCAAGAGCTGAAACGTAGACTTTTGTTAAGCTGGTCAATTCAATTGGATAGTACCGCCGAGGCTGAATTGAATATTATGGTTTTCCCTCTCTTCTCACTAAATGCACCTAACTGTGCTAAATCAACAGTAATAATAACAGATGTATCAACACTGTGGCAAGTTTAGGGGCTAACCAAGTAACGATCAAAAGATCTAAATAGATTTGGTCACGTGCTTATGGTCACATGACTAAGTGTGGAGAAAGTTAGGCTAAATAGCGATTGAATTAACAGAGTAGTTCGAGAGGAATTATAACAACTGTGCTATTTTGAGATAAAGAATAAAGGAACCCATGTTGTATGGATTTTAAAATTTTTAATTCTTCAATATTTGTAAAAATTTTAATTTTTTTTACAAAGTAGAAGAACACCCCACCAGAATTCCGACAATTTTTACCAACATAATTGACCAAGAACCGACCCATATACGATTGTTTCAGCCTTGTGGTTCCTATCAACCATTGGTTTTAGTGAGTAAATGTTTTCTTTTCGAAAGTAATTGACTTTTATCAACATGTCCTGCATATAGGCAAATATCTGACTCCATTTGGACCAAATTAAGCAACTGGCCTTGAAACTATAAATCGAGCTTTTTTGGTTGTTATGAAAAAACAGCAAGTGGCTGAAGAACATGTGACATTTGCTGAAATTAACCTTCAGTTGTCATGAAGTTCAGATTGGGACACATGTGTACCAAAGTAGAAAAAATAGCCGTTCTACCCTAATAGATCAAAATTAGCCTATCAAATGGTTACCAGGGAGTGAACACGAAAGAAGCAGAAATATCATATAAGTTATGACGTAAAATCAAGTACCAGGGTTGTTTTATTAAATATTAAACTAAATAGTACATTTGCCCAGTCAATGGACGACGTTGGACATCCAGTGTGTCAACGAATGCTAAGTCAGCTGATTAAGCTGGAGACCGAAATCTTTGTTTTGAAGGGGGCCAGCTTTTCGTCGCTGTTCGTCTCCACCTCTTCCATTTCTTGGTCCTTTGATTTTTTGTGAGGGAGTTCTTCCTCCTTCAACAAGCTGGAAGCAGGATGTTGGGTCGAAGCATTCGACGATACGGAGAAACGCGAGGCGGGGGTCAAACAGGGAGAATTGAAGGAAGAATTTTGCGAAATGTTTCTCTTGTGAGAAGCACTTTCTTTGAGGGGGTTTGGAAACAAATCTGGGGCAATGGACGAAGACCGACGAGATGACGAAGTGGTGGAATTGAGCGCAGAAAACTCAAACGAGATGGAATTGCTTCTTGAAGCCTGTGTGCTGAGGAGAAGCGGAGAACCGTAGTGGGAAGGCGAAAGGTTGCCTGCTTGGTTCGCTGTAGTCTGTGAGGATATAATTGAAGATAAATTGGGATGGGATGAGGTGAGGAGGCCTGGAGGATGGTGGTAAACCGCGGTGTTGGCCGTGGAGTGGCGACGGGAGATGGGGTCGTCCAAGAGACGCCTTTTCGAAAGCGGGGGAAGTGTAGGGGCGGTGTTGTTAGTGAAGTCAAAACTGGCCGATCGTGAGGTGTTGACGGCAGACGATGGTTTGAAGGGGGCGGGGAGAGGTTCGGACTTGCCGAACATTGAGGTGTTGAAGGAAATACTGGGAGCGCCCAGGCCCGAAGCGGATCCAGAGGTTGCCGATGTGGCAGAGGTTGCGTTGGAGGGTGCCGAGGAAGCGCCAGTGCTGGAATTAGTTGTGGAGGCCAACGAGTTCGTGCCAGAGTCGTTTTCTGGCAGGAGTTCGCCGGCAGAAGACTCCCTTTTGATAGTGGATGACGAGTTCTGGGTAGAGTCGCTGAGCTCGGAGGACGTTCTGGCGGAGGAGGTGGCCGAGGGGATGGCCGACTTAACTGGGGTCTGGGAGGCCCGTCTGCGGCGGTTGGCGCCACCGTTCCACCAGTTCTTGATGGCGTTGTCGGAACGGCCGTTCATGTGGCGGGAGATCTCGGCCCACTTCTTGCCGTATTTGGCTACCAACGACTCGATTAACTCGCCCTCTTCCACGGTAATGGGGGCACGGTTCAACGAGGGCTTGAGGTTTTGATGGAAGCGTTCACGGCACTGCTTGGGTGTCCGGGTGGCAAGCGAGTTGGAGATGCGGACCCAGTTGGTGGGCCCAAACACCGCGATCAAGTCGAGGAGTTTCTTGTCTTCGAGAGGCGACCAGGGCCCTCTACGGGAGCCCGACTTGGTGGACGATGGCGGCTGTTGGTGCTGCGCTGAGTTCATGGCCACGCCAGGACCCTGGGATGGAGGTTGGCCACCAGGAAGGGCACCAGGGGCTCCGTGAACAACGCCGGGGGCCTCACCGACGCCCGGTGTGGTGGCGGGCCCAGCAAGGCCAGGAGGACGGGTCATGGGAGGGGCTCCCAGCATGGCGCCCGGCCCAGGAGGAGCCTGGCCGTAGACATAGGGATAGTAGTAGCCTTGCAGGTACTGTGGAGGCGGCCCAATATGGCCGTGGCTGTGGGAGTTGTTGTAGTTGTACATGTTCCGGCAGCCGTCAATGGAGGACTATAAGGGGGAGTGGGTCTTCGACGAGAAGCAAAGGAACGGAAGGAAGCACGGGATTAAAACGAGCCGAAGGGGAAGACGAAGAGCCAACAATGTGGTGGCGATGACAAACACAACACAGTGGGACACGGGGGAAAAAACGGCAGGATGGAGCCAGTTGAATTGCCGAGTGACAGGAGGAAGAAGGAGGTGGAGGAGGTGGAGGAGGAGGAAGAAGAAGGTCTCAGTCAGGGAGAGTGGGGGAGCAATGGGGGAGGTGGCGGTGGAGCAGGAGGAATAGGAGGAACAACGGGAGCAGGAAGCGGCCCAGGAGCAGGTGGAGGAGGAGTGGAGGAGGAGTGGAGGAGGAAGTCGAGGAGAGGAGAAAACAGTAAATGGTAACGGCAGGTGAACAAATAAATAGCACGGCAGATGCGAGGCGTGAGAACCACAAGCGGGCAACGGGGATAACGGTGCTTTTTTGAGCAGAAATGAGGAGGGTAGGCGAACGATGGGAGGACGAAGGCCGTTAGGAGTAAGGAGAAGGTGTGGAACAACTCCCGGAAGTAGTGGTGGGCACAAAATATCGAGGCCAGGGATTGTTGGCGCCAGACGGCACACAACGGTGGAAGTAACGAGGGTTAATCCACCGCGGAAATACGTAACTTCCGAGTAACCGAGGAGACAGAACGTCCAAACACCGAGCGGGCCCACTGCCTGGCCGGGGCTGCAGCTGGCTGGCAGGTTTCAGGGTTGCAAATCGGGTTCTGTATCGGGACGGGATGGCCTGACATGCTGCGCAAGCCCTCCCTCCTTCCTGTTTAGGGCAGGCTATGGGTCCGCCCCAGAGGCGCTGGGTGCTGATTGCTGGAGGGCCTGGTCGGAACATAACCGTTGTCACCGCCACCCACCGAGGGTCCATCTGCGTTCCGGCCCTCCCTCGGATCTGCGTGCCCGCGCACCACAGCCTTATGCCGGTGCGAGGAACAATAGCGAAGGATTCTGGACTTACGCCACCCTGCGCTGGAAGGTTCGAAGGCTTTTGAGGGAAAATCCGCAACTGCCGCCTCCGGGCCGCCTGGCGTCCGTTCCGCACCCCTCCGTCCCCGCGATGGCCCGGGGCACCCCCGTCAACCACACCGGCATGACACCTCGTTCGTGTTATCGCTGGACCTGTCTCCATTCTCCTCTTGTTCGACGCTCCTACACTTCGGACCACGGCCGGACGCAGCACCCACCATGCTGTCACTTCTGTTATTTTCTATAAACGCCACGCATTAGCCGCTGGGCGCATTGCAGGACACTCCGTGCATTCCGTGGGTGCGGGAAGAAAATTATCCACAAGCCGCCCTGGTCGCCGCCGAGTGGGATTTATTGCTCCTGGGGCCATTCCGAACGGCTAGTTCCATCTGGCGGTTGAAACGACGGCCTGGCCCTACCGTGTCAGTGTCCTCACGTCCTGAAACCCCTGGTTGCGCCAGCAGGCCCCAAGCCCGCCCCACGCCACCACTGTCGTTCCTTACACGGCTTGTCCAAACCTGGTCAGCCCCCGAAACACTTCCGGTTGTCACACTTCATGCGCGCCAGATATCCGTGATGCATGGATGCCATGCATGGTCTGCGTCACGTGGGAATTTCCCACGCAACCGTCTCGACTGGGCAAAGTTATTTTCTTTCCGCCCTCGTCCAACCCGATCCTGTCTCATCACTCATGCACAAATTCTTAGGTGCTGAGCTGCAGAGGTTCATCAAGAGTATGCTCCGTGACATATCTTCACCCGTTTGACACACCGCTCCGTCCCCGGTATCCCGCCGTCCCCGTCGTCACCGACCTACAGCTGGCTGCATGGCAACATGCACTCTCGGCCCAGTCCACCGTGTGCGTGCCATGATCCTGCTGCCAACCTAATTCTCGCCTTGTGCATGAGGTGCCTTTTTTTTTCGAAGTGTACCTGGCACCGAGTGTCCTCCCTCGCTCCTCGCTCCGGCGAGAGACGATCGCTTATCTGGCTGATTGACACCCAGCCGCTACATCCAGGGCTGTTTGCACAGAGCATCCTGTGCCTAGCAGCCCAGAATCTCGCTGTGCTCAGGCCCCAAGGGAAAGCCAATACTCTCTACGAAGCAATCTTATTAAGGTTAGGATTTATGATTTGAGAACCGACCTTTGACGCATCCTGCATAATGTACTAGGTTTTCCCGGGCTTTATTTTTAGACTCAGCATCAGACCGTCATTGCAATGCTAACATTCCCGGACGAAGCAAAGTTTGATTGGAACGATGATTATTGACGATAAGCTAAGACAATACACACCGTGCGTCGCTTGAACCAATCTCTCAAGCCGTGTGTGCTCTTGCTTCTGCGAAATCCTCAATGTCAGCGTGTCGAAATTCGTGGCCAGGCTTTAAGTATCATGCATCCACTCTGCACCATGCACCGGGCATCAATTATTTTCTGTGTCAGCACTTATAGTGTTTGTTCGCCTCCCGGTTAAATAGGAGCTTTGATAAGGTTTTTTATACATTCGAACTCGTGGTCCTCGGTTACCAAGTTATGGACACCAGGCTCTATTGGTTCTACATGGAAACGATACCTTCTCCAGAAAACATCCCGTTCCGTAAAAAGGGTCTACTTCGAAATTGGCTTCCAACTGCCATAATTTAGGTAGTACTTCTAAGGCCCAATCTCGAACACTTTGTCTGCTCATGTGATCTTGTTATGATCTAGCCCGAAAATACGCTACTTCGAGGAATCGCTGTTTCAGATATCTGGGCTTTCGATCTGGGCTTTGACGTTGACGACGGCTGTTTATGTTGTTCTGCTCAATCGATTAAACTAAACTAGAATCGTAGATTCGTTGTCCTTGTCAACACTACTCGACTTTCATGAAGGTATGACGAGATGGTTCCAGCTACTTGCTGTATTTTGCCGGAGAACTCGTATCCCACACATCCAAACTTTTGTCAGTTCAATTCTTCCACGTCAAGTTTTTTGCTATTTTTCCAAAATTTACTTTCTAGGAATATCGAGTTTTTGTGCGCTCCAACTCGTCTAGAGAGGCTGGAGCTACCCCATATATTTTGCGGATTTCCGCACATGTAGGAATACAATCACAAGCAACTTGGTCCCCTGCTTGACTCAATGGTATCTCTCTACACTACAGAATTTGCAACATAATTCAGCCAGTTTCACAGATAACCTCGCGTCAAGATGTAGAGTTATATTCAGTATTGTCGTTGCGTAGTAGACGATACAAAATAGCAAAGATGCAAAAAGTGCTAAATCGTGAATTAACCACGTCGAGGCAATGCATCCAGTGTATCTCCATATGTGTACGTGTTTTAAATATTATAAAACAGTACAGCCTCAGACTTTTGCCGATATTACACTATGAGCCAGTTTGAATTTGAAATTATTGATGTACTACTTCTTAAATCAAGCTATTTCAGCCCGGGACTCAATCCTGACACGGTTTAATGAATCGCAATATTCCCCACACTTATCGGTAAGCGGGACCTGGAACGATTCATGGAGTGGGGTATGTTCCACAGTCTCCATTAATGACATGTTTTTCTCAAAGCAATAATTATCACCAAACTTTAAAGGATAAGGTTCATTTCTATTATTTGGTTAAATTGTACTTTTGAACTGAGCAATGCAGGAACAAAATTTGCAAAATAAGAATCTACAGTAAAGTTGAACGGCGGTAGCATTAGGTCAGATACCAATGGTTTATTCAATGTCAACAAAAGACAATTGAAGTTTTGACCTCTCAAAGCCAACACATTTGGAACGCTTGCTAACTCTTTTCGAAGATCTTGCAATGCTTTGTTCTCCATGAAGCAGATTCTAGAACAATAAATTTGCTTAGACTGTTGTGTAGATTATATTTCAAAGATCTTCGAACCTATAAGAAGGCAACTTGTCCGAGTGGTTAAGGAGAAAGATTAGAAATCTTTTGGGCTTTGC
>JAJMBP010000084.1:0-11656 GCA_030565345.1 Suhomyces coccinellae
GACTCTTACTAAGGATATCAAAAGGTTACGGGTTCGACCCCCGTATCGGGCTTTCTTTTTGCACATCCATGAAATTTTTTTAATACTTCTACTGCATGTAAGGGTAATTTGCTAGTCATGTGATTGGCATGTCTACACTCTTCCTGAATCTCTTCTTCTCTCTCTTTTGATTGTTCATCCACATTTGAAGTTTCCATTTTTTCAAAATTTTATCAAAGTACTAATTTCATACTCATAGAATTTAAATAATTCATCCCATTGTAACTTCACCACAATTTCACAATGCAACATATATTCTAGTAGGACAATATCATACTTGTTGAACTGTATTGAATTTGACTTGTGCTTCTCATGCTATTTTTAAATAATCTTACTAATCACATGATATTTACTGCGCGCAAGGCTTCTCTTAAAATTAGCCTCTATGGCCAAGTTGGTAAGGCACCTCACTAGTAATGAGGAGATCGTCAGTTCGAATCTGGCTGGAGGCATTAACTTTTTGATCTTTTTACCTATATCTACTCTTTATCTACTCATTCCTCCATCTTTTGAATCATCTCAATTCATCTCATCTCACTCCACGTCAAACTAATTCCATAATCACACCTTCCCCTTATCCTTCCATATTTTCATCATCTCATCTTTTCACTCATCTCATCTAACTCATCACCATGAGTACTGTTGTTTCTGGCCAATTAACCAGCGAACAGATCCTCCAGGATGCTTATGATAACAAAGACAAGCCTATCGAGCGACCAAAACAGTCAATACAGGACTTGGACGAGTTGCGGTCGTTCCAGCTCGCAAAAAGGAAGGAGTATGAACAACAACTCAATAAGAACAGACTCAACTTCAACCAATGGCTCCGGTATGCCAAGTGGGAAATCAACCATAATCACGACTTTGCTCGTGCCCGTTCCATTTTCGAAAGGGCCTTGGATGTCAATGTCCAGCACGTCCCTTTCTGGGTCCATTACGTCCAGTTTGAGCTAGGCCATAAGAACATCAACCATGCCCGTAACTTGTTGGACAGGGCCACCACCACGCTTCCAAGGGTAAACAAGTTGTGGTTCATGTATGTGCACACGGAAGAGATGTTGAGAAACTACCCTACTGTTCGTGCTGTGTTCGAACGGTGGCTTCAATGGCATCCAGATGAGTCCGTATGGGACTCCTACATTGGCTTCGAAAGACGCTACGACGAGACGGAAAACGTGCGTAGGTTGTATCAAAGATACGTCCAGGTGTTCTCCGGTGGAAAGACATGGCTCAAATGGATCGATTTCGAGGCGTTAGAGGTCCCTTACTCGTCTTCTCAGGTGCAGAGAATAAGGGCAGTGTTTGAGTCGGCCACGGACTACTTGGTGGCTTCCAAGGCGGCGAAGGCAGATGAAACGGTGCCGGCAATAATAGCCCGGTGGGCAGGCTGGGAAATTTCTGTCCAGGAGCTAGAACGGGCTAGAATGATCTACACTTTGCTCTTGGACGACCCTCGATGTTCAGCAATGCTTCTGCACGAGCAGAAGAGCCATATTGCCCGGTTATTCTCGGAGTTCGAACGCAACCATGGAACCAGAGACTCCATTGAGTCCAGTGTGGCCCGAAACCGTCTAGAAAAGTACCGGAATATGCTCAAAGAAGACCCTCAAGATTATGATTCATGGTGGGCCTATATCGAACTATTGCAGCAGCAGGGTGACATAGAAGAGATACGAGCCGGGTTCGAGAATTCTGTGAAGGCTGTGCCTTTAGATCAACAGAAATCCTTGCGGTGGAGACGTTACATTTATCTCTGGATAAAGTATGCCTTATGGGAAGAAATCGAGAATGACTCGATCGAAAATTCCAGGAACATCTGGAACAGATGTATCAGGGTGGTACCACATAGAAGGTTCACTTTCGGCAAGGTTTGGATTGGATACGCAGAGTTTGAAATACGATCTGGATGTAATGCCAAAAACGAACAGTCTTCAAGAAAAGAAGAAACTGGTAATACTGACATCATTGGAATCTCCGAAGCTCGCAAGGCCTTAGGAAAGGGCATTGGACTGACCAGCTCTGGTGGCCCCAAACACAAACTCTTCAAATTTTACGTGGAACTAGAAAGAAAATTAGGAGAATGGACCAGGGTCCGAAAACTCTACGAAAAATGGCTAGAATTGGCCTTGTCTAACAACTCTGAGTATTTCTCCATTCTCAATTCCTACATCGAGTTCGAGAAGTCCATCAACGAGCACGAGAGGTGTGTGTCGTTGTATGAGCTTGGCTTGAACTTATCCCAAGATAATATCGCCAGTTACCGGGAACAAGACGTGGAGAGGTTGTGGATACTATTTATTGAATATTTCAAGGATGAGATGAAATACGACAACGCCAGAGAGCTTTACGTGAGAATGACTGCCTCATTGAATACCCCCAAAACGTGGATTTCATACGCCCTTTTCGAGTCGTCCATTCCTACTCAGGACCAGCTCTTGCAGTACCAGCAAAGCGAGGCTCAGGAGTTTGAGTTCGAGATCAACGACGTCCACAGAAAGAGCTCTAGAAAGGTGTTTGACCAGGGTCAAAAGGCACTTAAGGGAAGGAACCAGGACCGGTTGGTAGTTCTAGAAGCATGGAAAAATTATGAGGAAGCGCATGGAGACGTTACAACGCAACAGATAGTGCAAAAGAAGATGCCTACGCTTGTTCAAAAACGCAAAAAGGAGGATGGAATTGAAGAGGAATATACCGATTATATATTTCCAGAGGACGAGGCAAATAAGGCTGCAGGACTCAGCAAGTTTTTGGCTAATGCTAAGAAGTGGGCCCAGCAGCAGTAAGGTGTATAATAAAGTAGGAAATAGAGGCCAAATAGAGGCAATAGAACCAACAGTAGAAGAGAGAGCCAAAAGCTCCAACAAATAGAAGAAGTTCCAACGAAAGGGTCAATACCATTTCAAAGGAGAACAACCATAAAGAGTTCTATCTCATTGACGTGACCTCCTTTTTGGTATTTCACAAGAAGTGAGCACCTTGATGAATTCCCACATATTGATCTTATGATACATCCAATCGATTGAAGGATCAAATAAGTCAATAAGCCAATTCACACAAAGGATTAAACTCACATGATACAACGAAGTATTCACCTTCTCCCAAGGCTTCTACTTTATAGCATTAATAGTCCATATTGGCACCCTATAATTATCCATTTATTAACACGCTTTCTTCAACATCCACCTCTCAAGGTCAACACCAAATGCAACGAGGCTCCGGCACTGATTCCCGATTCCTGGACCGACTTCTCGTCGTCAAGTTGCAGCCCGTTGAAGATCAATCTTTGCTGGGAAGGAGGGATTCCCTCCTTTTCCTCCATCATCTCCTTGATGCGGATGATTCTGTCTGTAGGCTCGATATCGACCATGATGTCTCTTCCTGTTAATGTCTTGACCTTGACTTGCATGATGTGCTCAATTGGATAGGATTAATGATAAAATAAGGATCTGACAATTGGAGATCAGTGAATATAGTAAGTGAAGAGTATAATGAGAATACAACAACGATTTGAATATGGATTCTTAAAACCAATGAAATACAATACTTAACGATGTAGGAACGACAAACAATTCACAATCTAGTGGTATATGATTGACTTTGAACGGGAAGTGCAGTGAGATGGAATGCCCTGTATTTGTTATAGAGAAAGAGTTGAATTATTAATTGAAAAAAGTGAGATGTGACTTTTACACTCCATGTTATCTACTCCCACTATCAAGAACTTAGACTACGACAACGTGTACGAGCCAGCCGAGGATTCGTTCTTGCTTCTCGACTGCTTGGAGGACCAGCAGAGCTACTTACAGGGCCGTTTTAGCGACACTGTGCCGTTGGTGGTGGAAATTGGAACTGGGTCTGGAATTGTTACTTCATTTATACACCAGCATATTCTTCCCCAGGCGGTATATATTGCCACCGACGTGAATCCTCACGCCTGCTCTACGGTTCTACGGACCATTGAAGAAAACAGCGGCACAGGGGCTCCGGTGGACTCGTGCCAAATGAGTCTCACCTCTGGAGTGAGGCGAGGCAAAACCGACGTCTTGGTGTTCAACCCGCCGTACGTGCCGGCAGAAGAGGTTCCTGCGGTGCCAACTGAAACTCAGGACCCAACATGGTTAGATTTGGCGTTGTTGGGCGGCCAGGATGGAATGATAACCACCTGGCAGGTTTTGCGAGAGTTGTCATCCATTCTTTCTCCTCGAGGTGTGGCTTATATCTTGTTCTGTGCTAGAAACAAGCCCGATGCCGTGGCAGACGAGATGCGCCGCCTAGGCTGGGACGTGGACGTGGTGGTGCACCGCAAGGCCGGGTGGGAGGTGTTGAGCGTGATGCGGTTCTGCAAGAGCGGTGAAAGTGGATGAAAAGCAGGCTAGGGAAGATATGACGATCCGAGCAGATAGGTGCTAACTTTAGAGTGGTATCGGAGTGCATTGTACATTAGAAACAGCCATAATGGAGGATATTTCATAGAGATGATGTGTAGAGTAAAATTGGAAATCAGGTAAAAATATATTAATTGGGCCATTTTCAGAAATAAAAGAGGTAGAAGCACTTCTGGATGTACCACGGCTGTATTGAAGTGATTTTCACAGCATAGCTAGCCAAAGTGAGAATAATTTCATGGAGATGATTAGAAGAATTGACCAAAAATTTTTGAAAACCTGTGAAAATCCACGAATAAGTCACTTTTAGCTAGATCAGAACAACGTAGTATATTTTGATACCACAAGTGTGGAATTGGTGTTATTGAATTTAGTAACTTTCAGAAACAGTACGTTACAGAGCGATGCTTTGTCGTACCAAGCATTGAAAATTAATAATCTCTACCTTTGAACCATTTGCATCCAGAGGAATAATCATCATCACCAATTGACTCTACCATCACTCTACTTCACTTAGTTCACCCAAATATCATTCCCCATTGCCTTCCCCATACTTTCACCTATACTCTTGCAGAAAAAAAGCTCATCTTGAAAACATCACCAACTCTTCTTCCCTCCTACACAGCATCAAAACATGTCAACACGAAGAGACTACGACGCAGGACGGACTTCTGGAGCACCTATGGTCCTAGATAGCTCCAAAAAGACCAAATGGACAGGCTCCCCTTCCCGTTACAAGACTTTTGGAGGAGTTCAATTTGACACTATCATCACTGGACATTTGACGCCAGAGCAAATCGACGCCTACCAACAACTTTTCCGGGTGGAAGAGATATCAGAAGTATCACGTTTGGCCCACCTGCGCCGCAAGCCCGTATTGAGCTTGTTGCCGTCGGGCAGGCCCGATGAGAACCCACATTTCAAACGAGACCCTTCGCCACCTCCACGCTACGACAACTACGGTAACAGGACCAACACGCGCGAGCACCGCACCGCAGTGGCTCTCGAGAAGGAGTGTGACTACTTGGTGGAGCTGGCGGCCAGCAGCATGCGTAACTACTCGCCGCCTTCAGACTACAGAAAGCCCACCAAGACGAGCGAGAAGATCTATATTCCGGTCAAAGACTATCCCGACATCAACTTCGTGGGCCTCTTGTTGGGTCCTCGTGGTAACACGCTCCGCCAGTTGCAGGACAAGAGTGGAGCACGCTTGGCTATTCGGGGTAAAGGTTCGGTCAAGGACGGTAAGTCCACACAAGGCGCCGCAGACGACGACGACGCCAGTTCGACCTCGTTCGTCAATCCCAACTTGGGGTCTAACCTGGACGACCTCCACGTTTTGATCACGTCGGACACACAGCTGAAGATCTCAGCTGCCATCCGCTTGACCAATGAAATCATAGAAAAGGCCATTCTGTCGCCGGTAGGTCAGAACGAGTTGAAGCGTGGCCAGTTGCGGGAGTTGGCAGTGTTGAACGGTACGTTGCGGGAGACCAAGCCCTACGACCCTGAGGCAGCGGCCAACAGAAGACGGGGATTAGACGTGGCACTGATTGTGTGTAAAGTGTGTGGAGGGGTGGGGCATTTTGCCAGGGACTGCAAGTTCCGGGGCCAGGCGGAAGCGGGTGGCTTTGGAGGCCACGAGGGGGCCAAGAGGGCAGCAGAAGATACGTATGTTCCTGGTGTGGGAGGTGTTGGAGACAGCAGTGCCTTGCCGCCATGGAAAAAGCCTCGCATGGACGCGCCGCTTCCCCCATGGCAAGCCCAGGGCAATGTGCATACGCCCGGCCCCTTGTCGGCCAACAGGCTGGCAGCATCGGCTCCACCTCCAGGCATATCTCTTCCTCCTCCACCTCCAGGCATAGCTGGGGGTCTTCCTCCTCCACCATCCACGGGTGCACCTCCTCCCCCAAGTGTGGGAGCACCTCCTCCACCACTGAATGGAGCTCCACCACCACCACCATCAATGGGAATAGCACCTCCTCCCCCACCATCTACAGGAGCACCTCCACCACCATCAATGGGAGTAGCACCTCCTCCCCCACCTACAACGGGAGTTGCACCACCACCTCCTCCATCGAATGGAGCACCTCCCCCTCCACCATCGACAGATACAGCACCACCCCCTCCACCCTCTACAAGCACAGCACCCCCTCCTCCACCCTCTACAAGCACAGCACCCCCTCCTCCACCTTCAACTGGCACAGCACCTTCTGCACCTCCACCTCCACCCAATTAGTTGAACTGACAGCAGCATATGTCATGACGTAAGGGTATTTTTGCCTTTTCTCGATCCAGCATTAATTATCTTGTAGAGTATTCCAGTGGCTGAAGTCTATTTAGCTGAAGGTGTCCTGTAAATATGGAAATATATTGACAAGGATTAGCTTGTAGTAGTATCAAATTTAAAGAAGGTTTGAAGGGCGAAAAATGCAAAGGAAAGGAATTGATTCCATGTTTCTAATTTATGCAATGTTGGAATTATGAAAGTAGCTACCATCGCAGGTATCTTCGAATAATGCTTATGACATAAATCTCTATTATTATTAAAACACCTTGGAACTGTATCACCTGAATTCAAAATAATAACTCGCAATTAAACTGCACCAAAACCACGATTCTTTCACCTGTAGAAGTATCTCATCAAGCAGGAATCCTGCAGCTTTATTTCCACTTCAGATTCACAATACCCCATTGGTAATACTTCTTGATTTCAGTTTGGCTTTGCTGTCATAGTGCCTTTTCGATACATACACATATCGGAAAAGCTGGTATGGCGCAGTGGTAGCGCAGCAGATTGCAAATCTGTTGGTCCTTAGTTCGAACCTGAGTGCTAGCTTTCCTTTAATTTTTTGCATCAACTTCCTTTGCACACGTGACACTCTACAAAAGAAGAATCCACTACATAACTCCTCGTCGTAATGGACAATACTGCCGGGTTCATCCCCATAGTGGCGATCTTTTACGCCGTATTCCATCCCACCGAAGGTACCAAGATCGTGCACCAAGTTCCAGAAGGTTCCATTGCCACCACCAAGCCCAATGACCAGGCATCTAATCTTGCATCTTCCAACCCCAGCTTGGGTATCCCGTCCCAGTCGTCGCTATTCAACTTCGACACAGTCAAAAACTACATTATTCCCAAGCCCCAGCTCTGCAACAAGCTCATTTCCTTCAAGATTGACAAATTCAAGGTCATCGGGTACCCTGTGAATATCGAGAACCCGAACTACTCCAGAAACTCGTTCAATTTCAATTTCTGCTTTGTGTTTCCGTATGACGGTGATCTGAGTCCTTACGAGTTGCCCATTCGCAGAATCGGCAAGATGTTTCAGGTTCTAGAGGAGCAGAGTTACATTTTGAGCAAGCTTGACAAGAATAACTCATTCTTCAAAGACAGCAACTTCATTAACAATCCGGCGCCACAGCGTCCCAATGACTACAAAACCATCAGTGAAGCGTTCGGTATCGAAGCCAGTTTCTTGAACCAGAATAGTGATGAGGCGCCCCACTCTAAGAACAGTAAGAGCTACGACGCTGGCCAGGTGGCCTTGAACCCGTCAATAATCGAAAGCACCCCAGGATACTCGAGGACCAAGAAGATAACCTTGAGCTCCATTGAATCCTTGATCCACCAAATCTACCAGGACCTTAACAACTACTCCGAGTGTTGCATTCCGTTGGATAGTGCAAATTCAGTCGATATCAAGCTCTTTCCCATTTTGCCTCCTCCTATGAACATCAAGGCACACCAGGTTCCCATCGCATTTGTAAACCTCAAGTCGCTTGTCGACGTGAATTGGGACCCCACCATGATCAAAATCCTTCCCTACATCGATGGAATCAACTCCATCAAGAAGATCAGCGAATTAGCGGACGCAGACTACATGCTCACCAAACAGTGCATCCAGCACTTGATCCACTACGGTTGTATCGAAATCAGTGACATTTTCCAGTTCAGCAACGTGTATGCTCCCACCAACCACATCGGAGACTTCTTGAAGTCCAACGGAATAATGGCCGAGGAATGCCAGGCATACGTGATTACAAACACCAAGAACACCGATTCGGCGGTACATACGCCGAGCCATGTTGTGACGCCCATGTCATCGCATGCTCCAAATACTACTACCACGTCCCCTGCAGTGGGTCGCAACATCAACCCAATGAGCCAGTTTGTGAACGGCTCTAAGAGCATTTCGCCACTTACCAAGACAGGGTATTTGTCAAAGTCTCCCAAAACTCCGTCTTCGGCCTTGGACAGCACTATTGTGTCGGTGCCGTTCAAAACAACTTTGTTCTTCTTATACCGGTCACTCAACCAGGGCCAAACGGTCAAGGAGTGGTACGTCCAGCACCGCAAGTCGTTGGAGAATGTGGACGTGAGGCGTTTTATTCACTTTGGCATTTTACGGGGCATTATCTACAGGGTGCATTCGTATCCCATTTCCAACGCCGTGGTCCGGGCAGTAGAGAACCAGGACCAGGAGGAATATGACCAGATCGAGCTGCGGCTCCGGAGTCAGGTGAGAGGTAGTCGGAGCTCACTGCGTGTGGCCGTGGACGGTGCTGAGGCCACCATTCGTTCTGTCATGAAAGAAGCCGGAACCGGCACTAAGACCCTGGCAGACTTGCGTCGCGTGAGTTTTGGCTACAGCAGAGAAGGGTCGGTGCAGCCAGCGTCATCTGACTCCAGCGACAGCGGCTTTTCGAGCGACGAGGAGTGGCCCGGCGCCCACAATGTCCCCGAAACCCTTCGCACTCAGCATTTTGCACCCAATCTTGATAAGGTCGCAGTGGAACTGGACGAAGAGGCGTTGGATTCTGAAGAGGAGGAGGAGCACCAGGAGATGCTCAAGCTTGTGAAGATGCTCAAGGGCTTCCAGCATTACGACTCGATGTGCACAGAGCTCCAGAAGTCGAGGGGGGAGGTGGAAAGAATGATAGGCACAGTGGGCTCACACAGCACGGTGAACAGCTAGACCACGTGACCGGTCACGTGCAGATAGACGCGACACCAAAACAGTCGTGCACCGCCCCAAAGCCCCATATAAACAAAAGCACCGCGTTTCCAAACTTGTTATTTGTTGTTAGATTTCTTTAGCGATGTCTGGCAAAGGAAAAGTACACGGAGGAAAAGGAAAGTCTTCGGAGGTAGCCAAGTCGTCTACCTCGCACTCGGCCAGGGCCGGTCTCCAATTTCCCGTCGGAAGAATCAAGCGGTACTTGAAGCGCACCGCCCAAAACAAAATCAGAGTTGGCTCGAAGTCCGCCATCTACCTCACAGCCGTTTTGGAGTACTTGACAGCCGAGGTGTTGGAGTTGGCCGGAAATGCCGCCAAGGACTTGAAGGTCAAGCGGATCACGCCTCGTCACTTGCAATTGGCCATCAGAGGTGATGAGGAGTTGGACAACTTGATTAAGGCTACCATTGCCTACGGAGGTGTGTTGCCCCACATCAACAAGGCCTTGTTGTTGAAGGTGGAGAAGAAGAAGCCATGAGGGTGAGTCTGAGGCCCGAGGCCGGCGTGACGCCGTCCCAGCGACGGCGCCTGTACTATATTTGTTTATTATAATACATTGTATCGTTAATTGATGAGTGTATGGTGTAGAGTGGATGTATCAATGGAAGTGATTGGTGTGAATGGTTGTATTCATATATTTAGAGTTGAAGCAAGCATGGTTATTTTAACATTTTGATATAGTCGTGGTTGCATTCATTGAAGAATTTATGGTTTTCATCATTGTATTCATGGATTGATTTATGGCTGTGTAATCATGTTGATGAAACCATGGTTCTATCTTAGTTGTACTCAAGGACGTATTCAAAGATATATTTATTGCGTGTAGTTCTGGTTATATTCATGGATGTATTTGTCGATGCGTTTTTCATGTAATTACATGTCTATTTACAGGGCTGAAGATATGCCAGCTAAGATGGAACAGGCTGCAGCACCTCGAGGGTTCTGCTGGTAGCACTTTTGGGGTCTGCCTGAACTGAAGAATTGGAAGGTGAATTCACTGCTGCATTTGAAGTCAAGTCGCTGCTGTAGGCGTTGAATTCACAACCGGGTTGGGTGCCTTCTCTGACTTTGGAGGACTTGCCTCGCCCTTTGGAGGATTTGCTTCTCCCTTTGGAGGACTGGCCTCGCTCTTCGGAGCAATCTTCACGTATTTGGGCCGCAAGCCGTCCGGCAACTTGAAATCCTCGAACTTCACGTCCATGGCACTCAACTTGTCCTTCAAGTACTCGATCTCGTGCTGCAAGATAGAGATGTCGTCGGCCAAGGCATCGTGCTGGTCGCTGGCCTTTTTGCGTGTACGGTAGCTCTCGTAGAAGATCAAGGAGCCGGCCACGCTGAAGATAATAAGCTCCGACAAGAAGTTGGCGCCGTTTTCCACCGCCTTATTGTCGTTGAGCGGCCGGATCTTAATCTTCTTCTCTCCTAACATGGACATGCGCAATCGCAAGTCGGTGGAGTGGACGGTCTGGGCAATCCTGATGCACGTTTGTCGGAAGAGCTCGTGTTCTTTGGCCTGGGCCTTGATGGCGTTGGCAAATGGCTTGGCCACCGTGCGGACCATCAACGACGTGATCTTCAATGCAATTCCACTCATTTAGGCGTATGTGATCAGGCTGGATAGTGCTGGAGATTGACAGTGGAAGATGAATTAGGCAAGATGACCAAAGGAAGATATTTAGTGAAAACAAACAGTGGAAGATGCACTAATGATGAACAGTGGACTGGCTGAACAAGTGGTAAATAAACAGTAAAAGATGCGATACAAGTGAAACGACTGGGATTGAATTATTGGAATAAATGGTCCGGGCCTCTGCTGAAGGCGCCTTTGGCTGGAATGGTCCGTGGGTATGGAATTGCTCGCTGCGGCAGTTTTGTGGCTATCTTCCAGGCTACTGTAATGACAGGAGGGAGCAGTGAAGGGGTGGAGTTTCAGGCAGAAACGGAGGAACAGAGCGGAAAAAGGGACAATATAGGCACGTGCTGAAGGTAGGGGTCCATTGGAGGGGGACTGGACCAATCAGAGAGTGCTGCAAAGGCCGGAGAAGGGAGAGGGAGGGAGGAGGTTAGTGTGGCAAGTGGCAAAATTGGATTGATATAAAAAGTGAGAAAAGTGCAAAAATAATGACTCCTGCGCGATTCGAACGCACGCATCTTTACGATAGTAGAACTTGAGTCTACCGCCTTAACCGCTCGGCCAAAGAGCCATTT